>BGPT01000227.1:15030-65294 GCA_003297045.1 Symbiodinium sp. clade C Y103
TTATGAACTAATCTTTAAACAAACATACTTGATAAAACACAACAACCTCAACCAAAACATCAGGTGAAAGTTTTTGACAAAAAATCCCCAGAAACCCCAAAAAACATCAAAGGAAAGGATGAAACATTGAAGATACACATAAAAACATAACAACCTAACATATAACCTCACAGACCTCACAGTCCCCAGCATCCCCCTTTTACCATTTTTTTTTGGGCCATCCTCGGCCTCTAGCGGGAGAAGTGCGGACAGCGGTTCGCTGTCCGATATCTCTCATTGATTTATACAACCAACTTACGCCCAACATCATTGGAAATGACCGCGAGAAGGTACCAAGCAATAGAAACTACTGGTATATATCATTGCTGACAGGATGCATATCTGAAGTATGCAATGGCGTGAGGTCAACGGATGTGATTCTCTGGTTCACACACTTTGAATTCAAGCATGGTGACTGGTGTACGCAAGCACTGGGCAGGAGGGCATTTGCTCTGGAACTCAAGAAGGCGACAAATAGCCGCACAGGGAGCTGTGCTGTTGTCGGCCTTCTCTCCTTGGTTTGGTTATGGTTCAGGGTATTGTGGTCGTCCCGCGTTTATGTACCCTACCCCTCAGATCTCAAAGATCCTTTTACTAGACATGACCACAGTGACCACATTCTCCATGTTAATTCCCATTCTCGAACATTAAAACACAGCGGGGTCATTCTAGGCGGGAATATTGAGAATCAACATGTCTCAAGGGCAAACGTTCCGTGATGATTTGCATGTAGCCCAGTCCTGGTTTCATGTTTAGAAGGAGCTTGGTTGACTTTGAAGAGTTGGTGTCAGGCAATACCATGATCATCGGCTACAGTGGCTCGGTCCGGACGGCCCAGTCAGTGGACAGGAAGTTGGACCAAGTTGGACCCACCTTTGACTCATGAATTCTAAGGCAGCCAGCAACGAGATCAAGGGCGAGGTGCCAATGGAACCGATGGAATAGATGGGACAGGGTATGACAAGGTCCTCAGCTGTACCAATTTTTACTTTTGCAATTTACAATTCAGCTGCGGCTTGCAGGTGAGAGTGGTGGAAGTGAAACTTGATCTGAGCCACTCAGCTGACATTGCCATCAGGGTATGAGATGGCATGGCTGCCAGTTATCATTTCAGCGGTAAAGCAAATGTGACCTTGCACCAGTAGTAGAAAGAGCATTCAGGCATTCCAGCCAGATGTTTCTCGATTTTTCCGTTGGCTGAGATCCTCTTGATTGTTCGCTTGAGCTCCTAGTGTACGACATACATTGACATACCATGCAGCAAACAAAGATGACATCGGACAATCCCCCGTTCATAGATGATTTTCCCATTGAAACCTCCAGTTAGAAAGGATTTCCCGCGACTTGCCATGTTTAATGACACCTTCCGGGTACCGGATGAGCAGATCTTCAGTGTTCGGATCGCTCCACCGAGGCCTAGGCTCCAATGTGGGCGTGGCCTTTGATGCGCAGGACAAGAGCCACCCCGTGGTGAAGGAGGTGCTACCTGTTGCGACATCTTGTGACAATTAAAGTCGTGTTCTATGAATGATTATATGTTGGATTGTTATAGATTGATGAGGATGGATGGCGCAGAGAACACCTACGGGACTGGTATTCTTTAAATATTATATATCTACATATATATACACACAAATTTATATAGTTATATATATATATATTATTATAGGTCGAAAAATTGAAAATATTCCAAAATCGATTGGATGATGTGGGATAATTACCGACAGTTCACGGTCGAACAAACCATTTTCACTGCAAGCAGGTTTTTGGCGGCTTGCTGCAGATGTGGAACAGCTCCTGTTTGCCAGAGCAGGAAGTGAAGGTGTCAGATTTCAGCTACTGTATGTGCTTGAGCTGTTTCCACGTTTGATAAGTGAGCCGATGTCACAAATTCCGGAACGTAAACATAAGTGAAGGATGCTGAAGGACATGCTCACATTGCTACTATATGCCTCAAAAGTATTGCTGGTACTGGTCTCCTACAAAATCACCTGAGAATTTCAACGCTTAAAGTCGGTGCGATGCATCCAGTTACCAGGTCTTTGATCGACTGGTGGAGGTGGACGGCAAAGGTGGTAGCAAAACGGATCTCTGTGACCGTCTCTCCCAACAAAAGGAGACCGCTCCTGTGCTGTGCCTATGCTGTGTTTGGCTCTGGCTACATGCTTGGTAACCTTGTTGATGCTCCACTTTCACATTGAATATGACCATACGCATCATACGCGATGATATGCGTACAACATCTCGTTTTCACATTTTCTGTACTTCTCACCAAAACTCCACTAGTGATAACAAGAGTAGTACCCCTCTTGGGACAAGTCGATGACTTTTCAGCGCTATGCTACGTGAGGATGCTATGACTGGCACTATGGTCTTGAAATTTGCCCGACCCAAGGCATCGTAGTGCACCTGGGATGGGCACAGCGACAGTTTCAAATGGGTCATTCCGAAAGATGTTGGATGATGGATGGATCCCTCAGGAGTCCACACTCCCCACAGATCCCCACAGTGTAGCTGCCATTGTAGGCATAGCTGAGAAATGGGTTGCAGACGCCTCATCCTTTTCTCCCCCTATGAACGAAAATGCGTTGCTGTTCCACATCCCTGTGTAAATCATCATGCCCAGCAGAACGCAGGAGAAGAAAGTGATTCTTAAAAAGAAAGAAGGACTGAGTGAGATTTTGGGATGTCGACATTTGCTGCCAGCACGCTACCAGATCCATGTCGTCTTAATAGGGTTGAGCCTGCCTCCAAATCCTTCTGTTTGAGATTGTTTGAAAAGGATTTGGATTGGCTGCTGTGTGTCTTTGGAACTCGAAATAACTTGAGACTGCGATAGGAGTACATAGAAAGAACGGTTCTACACCCTCCGTGCCACCAGTGCTTGGACACATGTCTAGCCTATTCCAGCCTAGTGTTTATCTCTGCGAGGCAAGGATTTTGGAGTTACTTTAAACTACTACAAGTCTTCGATGAAGGTGATCATCGCAGGCACCGGATACATCAGGGTTTTGCCATGCTTTGAAAGTAGGCAGTCAGCTCACAACCTGTTGGAGACTGGTTTGAATTCCTTGGAAAAGGTGTTGATCCTGATGGCCTCACTGCCGACTGGAATGAAACGCATCCTGACACCCCAGAGCGGGAGCTCAGAATGCGAAAACCAAACACATTTGGGCGGACTAACAGATTGAGTAGCATCCAAGCAATTGTCATTTATGAATATTTATGAAATATAGATTCTAAATTTAAGCACCGGTCGACATCACATGAACAAAGGTAGAACATACATCAAAACATGTACCTAGCTTCGCACCGTGTCTCTGTGACTCCATGATATTTGCTGCACCAACCTTTGATTTTGCATATCACCCCCTTGAGTGTGGAACAGAGGGTAGCAAGCGATTGGTCTTCCTGGAACTCCCCAGGTGTTAGCCGACGATGTGGTTGTTGAAGTGAACGGTCCCGGGCACAGAACCAAAGAGATGAGCAGTTGTGGTTGCTGCAGACAGCCAGAAAGCACAGCGGCCTCAGCAAATTGCAGTTTCCTGCTATTCCTCTATGTCCTTGGACGAACTACCTGCAGGCCAAGTTTCTCCAGATGGAACATGATGAATACTGTACCATGAACATCAGCAAAGCATCATGTCATGATGTGCCATAGCTTCTTTGAACTTCCTTGAGAAGCTGTTTGAACATGTTGGAATCAGTTCGGGTATTCACAGCTATGGAGAGCTATGGAGAGCTAAGACCCACTTCGGTGCCACCGCATGTCTTGCTGAGGTGTCCGTGGGTCACCGGTCAAAATGGTGTCAGAAATGAAGAGAAGTGAAGCGCCAGAGCTCACCGTTCTGCAATACTAGCTGAACACCTAGGGTCAATCAACACATTGAGATATGTTAAGCAAATGTGCAGAGGTGCAGAGGTGATGGAATGTCCGTTGCTACTCAATTCTCAGATGATTGACATGTACTGTCATAGACCGCTATGGACATTTTCAATCACGTACACAAACTGCTGACCAGTGGCTGCTGTTCTTCGGGGTCCACCAATTGCATGACATCCTCAGAACATCTCAGAACAAACTGTTGGATTCTGGTAGAATTTACGTCTTTGTTTCTGTTGATCCCCCGCCCTTCACAAAACATCGAGAGATCAAGGGTCAGCTCCGATACAATGATTCCATTCCTGCAGCTCAGAGACATACATCACCGTTCTGCCTTTCTTTCTTGGGCATCTGACGAAGTCAGACACCCTCTGCAAGCTTCTTTCTGGCAGCAGATACCATGCTGCTGATAGAAGGTTGTGCTGTGCTTCAGGTTGACAAGCCGACAATGGTGAGAATGCCCTGGACAACCGTATGCCGCTGGCAATCATGTTATAATAACAGTATAACTGTACTGCATAATGGACAGATTGGAATGAATAGTATTTCTTGCAACTATTACCATCAGAATATGACATCAGAATATGACATCATAATATGACATTTATGACATTATATTTCATTCATGATTCATTTCATGATTCATTCATGTTTCATTCATGATACATCATATATATATATATGATTATATGTGTTATATATAATCATAAACATCACCATATATATCATCGTATATATCATTGTATATATGGATTCATGTGATTACGCGAACCCTTTGGGCACTGAATTTCGTCGCCGAGTGAGGGCCAGAGCAGCAGCGGTGGCTCGTGGGCTGCGTGCCTGACACGCCCTCGACAGTGACATCCTTTGAAATGTCGAAATTGTGTCGAAAAAGAGCTGAGGTGGCTGAGGTTGAGAAAACTCCAAAGCTAGAAAGACTTTGTGCGTTTTCTAGGTTTGTCCCGCTCTCCAAATACTCCAAGTATCTCCAAGTAGCTTTACAATTGAACCACAACTTGCAGTTATTGGTGAGGGTGGTTGGTATGTCCACTCGGGGCTATGAGTGGATTTACCGGAAGATGCTGGCCGTGTCTGCTCCGCTTTTCAGGACCGGCCCTTGCAGGTGCTTTGCAGCAGCAGGAGTTTCTGCACATCTCATGGCCGAGGGCTTTCCGTCACCAGAATCGAATGTTGGAAGTTGGACATGAAGCCATAAATGAATCAGGGTGATGTATGTTATGAACCATACATCACAGTGTGTTACATAATGTCTACTATCGCTGCTTCTGATTGATCTCGAGCATTGAGAGACCAGGGATTTATGTTGAAGCTGCAAAATGGAATGTATATATTCACATAGATGATACAGATATAATATCTATACGGATATACATGTGTATCAGACATATTCATATACATCATTTTATCGAACAGCCTACCACGGCCACTGGTTCCAATGAGCGGTGACCACTCGAACGATGGTACCCAACCCAACCCCAGGGTCAAGATGAACATTTGTTATGTGCCACTTTGGACATGACAGGACTGCATGCATCCTTGCTGCTGTGCGGATGACCACGGTGATTCTTCAGTTACTGTGCCCTGCCTCAATGTACCTATGCAGGATGCAAGCATTCAACGCTTAGGATGATTGATACTGTCGGTGTTTCACAAAATCAGGGATACGCAAGTCAACCCGCATGATTAAAATTTCAGCATGTAATATTGCTCTCCGTGGGTCGCCCTATGTCCCACCTTTGGACACGAAAATGGAACCATTTGGAATTTCGTTCTACCCGATGGTTTGCTAACAAACAGTAGCTGGTGAGGACAAGGACATAATTCTGAGCGGCATTCTACCAGGTCACGCTTTGATGCATACCATCAGTTGGAAGGGTGAAAGTGGTGAAGCAACTCAATATTGGCCAGATAAGGGGTACCTGCATGCATTCTTTCATTTGTGTATAGTTTTTGAGCACCAGGTTTGTCCTGTGCCGATTGGATGATGTCTTGATCTTGCTGGGTGCTCAGAGCTTGAGTTGATCCAGAGGGAAGGTTTCAATAGGTTTCATACATCACTACGGCACCTATATCACGCTTCCCAATGTACGTTCGATGCGACAATTTTGGTCTTTACATTGTATAATAATTGTACAGGCAATCATATTGTAAAGAGTCTATTCTTGTTCCTTTTGATTCTTTTGTCTCCTTGTCTCCTTCTCCTCCGGCACACCTCGCAGCCCCTGGTTGTTCTGTCCCGTCAACGGGTTTCCAACAGACCAAGTCTCTTTTCATACAGTCCCAAAAGATGATGGCAAAAGTGCTTGACACAAGCTTTTTTAATGCATTCGGGCACAGGATTTGTTTCACCCAGCAGACTTTTTCTTGGGTCCACACTTTTGGAGTCAGGTAGAGGGACTCCTTTGGGTATCTTTAGGTCAATTCTCTACCAATGGAAGCAATCTCCTGTTGCCTCAACTAATGAAACTAATGAAAAGAGGGGTCTCAAAACACCGGCAAGATCCAAGACTGACATCAAGTCTGATGCGCCTTCCTACTTGTCTCCTACTTGTCATTGATGTCTATCTATTCATCTAAGTTTTGGTTTCATAGATTTCCATACAAACTACCGCATTCTGCGTGAGTCCACATGACTGCTTCACTTTCCAGCCCGGGACGACTGGCAGCTCTCAGTTTCGTGATGCCTTTGCTGATGGCTTTCATCAGTCTTGCAGTCCAGGTGCCTGACGCTCCGCTGATCCATGAATAAACAGTTCGGAATTGGACATGGTCAGGTGGTGTCAACAACCACAAATTAGGTTTCCATCTTGCGAGTAATCAAACCTAATTATGGATATTATGGGAAATCCCTGTATCTGCGCTGTCCATTCATAGATGTTTTTTCCCAGAAAAACACTTGTTTTTTGGTGGATCTTTTATTTGGCATGTTTGATTGCCAGAGCTTCGTTGCTTTATCACCAGCAGGTGGCCTTGGTTTGGGCTGCTTGGGATCTGCGACGAACTCGGCGCTGCTTCAGACGGCATGGGGCTTGGTGGGCAGACGGTGGAATCTCAATGGAATCTCAATAGAATCCTAATGGAATCTTAATGGAATCAAAGGACAGTAATGGATACTGTACTCATGGATATGATATTGCAAGATATATTTTGGAAGCTTGATTTATCTTGCTTGACCTCCCCTTCTGATAAACATGATCCAATCTGGCAAGGAATTCAAATCACTCATCCTTGCTGTTTCCACTGGGCTTCCACTGGGCTTCCAGTGTGCTGTCAGCTGTCACTGTCAATCCAATCGCTATCCCTGGAATCACTCCTGAGTTCACCCTCTATCTCCAGTGATGTTCGGCGAAGCCAAGGCCGCAATATGTGATGCATAGCTTCACATTGACGTTGAAGCTCCATGTGGATTTAGCGACTGGGCCCAGCAGTCGCAGTCGGACGCACTGTTGAGTTTTCCAAATGCCAAATATGTCAAAATACAATATATATCAATATATCATGTGACCAAATAGTATATCCAAGTCTTGCCAACTCCCAGAGGTGTTGGCCTACCAAGTGAACCCAGCCCAAGTTTCATCAAGTCCATTCGGGCCGCCTAGGTCATACCGCTCATGGCACAACGGCATCATTCGGAGTCCCTTGACAGCACTGGGGAACGGGGTGAGCAACAGTCGTTCCAAGTGCCGAATCACCACATATCACCACATATCACCACATATCACCACATATCACCACATATCACCCACATATCACCGCATATCACCACATATCACCACATACACCATATATCACCACATATCACCACTTATCACCACATATCACCGTATACCAGCAAAATCAAAAATATAAACACATTATGGATCCTTACGGATGCAAAT
This sequence comes from Symbiodinium sp. clade C Y103, assembly GCA_003297045.1. Lineage (NCBI taxonomy): Eukaryota > Dinophyceae > Suessiales > Symbiodiniaceae > Cladocopium > Cladocopium sp. clade C. The sequence continues at coordinate 22,852 of BGPT01000227.1, forward strand.
GGCATGGCTTCCATGACCGTTGAGCAACTTGAGGCCGTCGGCTAGTAGTTTCGCCAAGTCTCAGTCGCATGACACAGGGATAGATTGCCAGCGCTCATAGGCGAGTCATAGGCTTCTTGCGCGAAGGGTGAAAAACACACCCTTGCCATGAACAGGGTGTTTCCAACGATCCACCGAACACTGCTAATGATAAATGTCAAATCTCACAAACTTCGCAATCTGCCTGAAGGCTTTGGCGTCCTGCTGCTGTTTTGGTGTTTTTGCAGCTCTTGGTGCAGGTGCCATTGATTTCCTGAGGCAATGATACTGAGAATACATGACCAAGTCCCTTGCACTGCTGCAAGGGCCAAAGCGTGGAAAAGAAATGACAAAAGAAATGACAATATATATATATATATTTATAATTATTTATATAATATTTGCTTTGTTCCTTTAATCTTTGTGGTTGTTCCACAGCAGGAATTGTACTTGGTCAAAATTTGGCTTGATCGAAAACAAATGCTCTTGAGTCATGAGGCAACCGTGAACGTATTGGATCCGCAAAATTGTCACACACTGGAACTGCAGGCAGCAAAATTTGTAAGATGAAGGCGGAGTGTGTGCACATCACCAGCAGATTATACACATAATTTACAGATATAGTAGGTACATTTCCTTTTGAGTCTAAGCGGACCGTAGACCTCCCAGCACGCCACCACTTGCCCTCGTAGCTGCATCATGGCCGTGTCCTTTGCATCGACTGCCACTGTCCTGGGATATCCTGCAGATGGAGCTAAGAACAAAAGCCCTGCAGAAGCTCAAAAGATCCAAGATGGGTCCAATGAGGAGCTGGACAAAGATGGCAAAAGAGGCTAAGGGGCTGAAGGTTTGAGAATATTTATAGACTAATATAGCCTAATAGACTAATAGTTAATAGATATTTGAAGATTTTGTTTGATATTTTGAGATATTTGAGCATCTAAGGGCCCCTGACAAGGAGAGTGCACAGAGGGAGCCCACGGATGCTGGCAACCTGGCACTTCATGGCCGACTCAGTCTGGGGTTCTTTCGTTTTTTAAACAGCTATGATCCCATTTGATCGGTTAAGTCCGACTCAGCAACGCTGATTGGATTAGTGGTGCATGGTCCCCTAGAGTGATTCGTTGCCTTCCTCGTTCCCTTGTTGAGTGCAGGTCACGCTCCATATCGATTTGCTTTAGATGATTCGTCAGCTTGGCGCAAACATCTCGAAGATGAAGGATATGTTGTTCTCGCAAGGGCCATGACTCCTGATGAAGTCAACACTGCAAAGGACTTGCTGTGGACGGTTTCTTGTCTTGACTGCGCATAGCTAGAATAACAGGATTGTCTTAGCAGCCACCAAGACAATGATGTAGGCAGGTGGCCAGACTTTTCTGCAGAGCGAGTGTCCTGTGTGAGAAGGAGCCATGTGCAAATGCTTTGCCTTGTAGACGTGTCTTTAGGCCGGTGTCTTGAACGGGGAAGTTCTCCCGAAGATTCAACTTTGATTAAGCTCCCTTTCTTTTTTTTACAATACCACAATCAATCGTTAAAGTACGGGAGGGCAACAAACCAAACCAGATGAGCCTTTGGCGGCAATTTTGTGGCATCTTTGCCGCCATGCTTTGACACAAGGATATCGAAGCGCATCATGGGATATCACGTGCTGATTCTGAGACATGGAAGAAGTGGAGGCTGTCTCGTACAGGCGATGGCGAATACAGGGTTATGTTTGGATGGGGGAGCTGACAAAGAGGGTTCCCAGAGGCTCAAACAGAGTTTGAAAAGCAGCTGATGCTTGATAAATTGATAAACCCTATCATGAACATCCCCTATTTTTCCAATCAACCATCCTTGCATGTACCACTGATTGTTGAATACTGTATCTATGAATATTTCCAATTTATTATTCTTTTCCAAGTCAACGATTTTGGTCCAGTTTGTTGCAGCTGCACTCGAAGGCCTCGACACAGCCGTGGTGCAAGACCCTGGTGCTTGGTACGTCCGGGCGTGTCCCGGAGTGAAGCGCGCCTTTGAAGAGGTCTGGGAAACTCCAGATCCTTGCCAAATTAAGCGAAGAGATAGATTTGAATATGTTGAATGCGCCGGTGGCTGCGATACCCTGGAAATATAACCCAAATCAATCACCGTCTCAATAATCCTCAAGGTTGCAAAGGTTTTTCATGGTTTTTCAGTATTTACTTAATTCATGCTTATTCACAGGTTCAGTTCATAGATTCGTAGCAGTGTCACAATGTGTCGTGGGTCACCAAGGAGCTGATTGTGTCAATGGATGCTGTGATTCTTTGGAGACCCTGGTGGATCAAATCTTCATGGATGCCGATCACAGAAGGAGTTGATGTTCATGGCTGAGGGGTTTGAGGTTCCAACTTTGTCAAGCAGAGTAGGACTGAGTAGGACTTTGCAAAGCCATGTCGATAGACAGTATTCTTTGCAAAGCTATGTGGCATACTGGCATTTCCGCGCGATTGCATGATAACCTAGAAATATCAAAAGCTGGCTGACATTGTGCTCACATGACATGTCGTTTTGAAGCATCTAGTCATGCATCATGTAAGACTGGCTGCATCGCTTTGCGCAGGATTGCATTTGGATCAGAACCCGTTTCACAAGCCCGGTTTGGAAACGGTTCAAGGAAGACTGCGGTTTGCTTCAGCATGTTTTTCTCCTTCTTTTTTTTTTGGAAGACCATCAATCACTGTAATGTGAACCCATGTGATCCCATGTGATCCCCCATTTCTTGGACACTGCTGCATCTTTCAGGCATGGTTCCTTTGCTGCCAGTGAGCACGGCCAGTGGTGGCCTTCAGGTCATCCCGAGGTCACATACTGAAGCTGCCAAAGCTGAGCCTTGGATAAAGATCAAGCGCTTTGGGGATCACCTGATTTGTTTTATAGATTTTATAGGCTGCTTGAGGATGACTGAGTGGTCAATGGAATTCGTAGCAAACGGTGCAGTGCCTTGTTCGCTTTGTTTGGAATATGTACTGTACATATTGCATTTGTTGAGAGGCAGCTCATCAAAATTTGAAAGATATTGCTTGGGATGATGAGCGAGCGGGCAGAGTGCTTTTTGATGCTTTTTGAGTTTTTGAGCATGTATCCATGGACCTAGCATTTCAATTCACCATGCGAATGACGAATGATGTTCTGTGATGTTTATGTGATGTTGTGTAGTGTTCTAAGCTATTTCCTCTTGTTTACAAAGCTTGCGAGGAGCTGAAAGAGGAATTTCCTCACTTGGCAAGTTGTGGTGACTGGTGTCCGTTGATGAGCGATCACGAGAGCCTTGGCTCGACAGTTTGTTGAGCCACCGAAGAGGTGAATGGTTTCCTTGAGCAACCTCTTCAGGCCCTAATTTTTTTGATGTTGTTCGCTTGTTCAATTTGTTGGCACATGTTGGAACTCCTGGTGGCTCTTGTCAACTTTCATTTCATTGTTTGATCACTTTGGGAGGAATTATACCAGACAACTTAGGATACTACGATTCCTTCAATGAACATTATACAATATTATATATATATATTAATGCTTGTACATCAATATATATATATAGAAGATATTCCTCAACTGATGACATCATGATCTTTTCCAGCAATTCCCCTTCAGGAGTGCTATATTGCTCTTGGCCGAGCCCGGAGATCTCATCCTCTGGGATTCTCGCACCATCCACGGCGGCCACGTCGGCAGCGGCAGTCCTTGCAGTGGTTGCCCGGAGGAGTTCCCAGAGCTGGCGCGGATGTCGGTGACCGTGTGCATGGTGCCACGCAGCAAAGCCTCTGCCGAAGTTCCTGCCTTTGGAAAATTGATGAGTATTTGATGAATTTGGGTTCTGTTTTAGTTGTTACTTTAGTTCACTTTAGTTCTGATGATGAACAAACATACATCCCAATGTATCCAAATACGTTCAAATACTTCACTTGGATTTGTTTTGGACTAGCAATCAATTGACATGACTGTCATCTTCCGGCCAATTGTTGCGGTCCACGTTAAACTCCAGGTTCTTGAAGCTCGACGACAAGGCTTCTTGATGGGAAAGATCTTCAATCATTCACCGCATGAGGCTGGCACCAGCAGCGGTACCTTGCGTTCCATGTCCGCCAGACGGCATCGCCTGGAGGATCTGACCGTGGCCCAGCAAGCCTTGCTGTAGGGCGCCGGGACATACTGTAGCCGGCACATAAGCCGGCAATGTACAGATGCTGAGGTCCAAAAAGCTTTGGTGCAGCAGAGGTGATGCTGCCATGATGCCATGAACGAAAGCGTACCAGGTGTACCATTCAAATTGCTTTTACCGTCGTACCGGGACTGTAGAGTCCGGATTTTATGTATCTTCCATGATTTTCGTCAGAATTGGATCATCCATTTACCATCGACCAGCCACTTATAGCCATCCCCCCATCCATGGCCTGCTAGGTGCTGCTTCCAGTCTGCATGCTTCTCTATGGCCTGAGCTCCGGCAGGCGTTGCTTGCCCGCCAAGGCAGGTGGAAAGAAGTGTCGAAAATACCCATGGTATCCGTGGTATCCCATGGTGCTAATGGGTGTACCAAAGGTGCAAAGCTTTTTTTTTTGCATGTCTCCATGTTTGCTTAGCATCCCTTGACTGTTCAACAATGACGTGAAACTCCACAAAATCGTGCCACTCCAGATCTGAATCTTGAAACCAAAAACTTGTTTGCTGACCTTAGCTACACAAAAAGTGAGGATGCTAATTCGAAGGCGCTTGGATGGCCAGGCTCTGGGGAGACCCATGATGGCGAATCCTAGACCTGCAGCACCAGACAGCCTGGAGGTGATGGAAGTAGATGTGACTTGGCACAGCAGTGCTTCCCTAAAATCATTGGGATATGTTGGAATCTGTTGGGATATGATGGATATGTTGAGATTAAGATGGATTATGTTATATATATATATATAATGTGATCATATATATATATATATATGATATTGATTATATGACTCTATGTTGAGTCATTGGCCACTCTTGGAATGTTGCATGGTTAGTCACATGGCTTGCACCATTTCCAAATTGCCTGCAGTGAAGAACTGACTTGAAACACCTGGCATGCCAGAGCGCTGTGCTACCAAGGCCACTGATGCGAAAGTGCAAGGAGTCATGCAGGCAAATGGGAAAGGACCTATATGCTTGTAGTGCCTATATGGCATTCATCTCCATGTCCTGCACAGCTGACACGATTTTTATTTTTATGTTTTTCAATCTTAATTCAAAGATTGGAAAAACAGAATATACATATATATATATATGTATATTATATTTATGAGTATATATCTATAAACAACATGAAACCGGATTGAATTGCTTCATCACATTGAGGCAAGGTGTTTGGCGGCCTGGCACAGGAGACCTTGTGCAAGCCCGAGAATCGCCGTGGATCCTTGCCAGGGATCCTAGTCCACCAACCGTTTGTCGTGGTTTGGAATGGGCCGATCCACTGAGCCCCTCAGGTCTGTAACAGATCCCACTGGCATGACAATGGCAGCAGATATGGCGCGGAAGCGGAGTCCATGGGTGCTGCTGGACTTGGAAATGGATTTGGTGAGGAATCGATCAATAGCTGGGTGAGAAAATTAGAGTGTAAGTAGTGGATCACGGGGTCAGTTGATGTGTTTTGATTCCAATGATCTATGTGCGTGCACGATGCGGCCGGTCAACCATCAATGACTCACCAAATCATTGGGCTGCTTTTCGCTTGCACGCTGTTCATGGATTGAAGGGGTTCTGCGCACTGCAATACTTCTTCAAAGATACTCCAGAAGCCAGCAATTAAGGGTCATTTTGAAAACTAGACAATTCTCCGGGTTCTGTTTCTCAAGCCCTGAAGTTTGCCGAAAATTGGCAACGCTTTCTCTATACAGATCTTGGAAAAAACGCGATCGCAATGGACCCATGCATCTCTGGTGCAGGCAAACCAGCTCACACTGGAGAAGTTGCCGTCACTTGGATTCATATTGAGGCAATGAAGAGATACGAACATCATGTCTCGATTTGACAGATCACATCATCACACCATTTCTTCTAGAAGAGGCAATAGTTAAACCATACTAAACCACACTAAACCATGGAACCAAGCTCCACGTAACCACTAAGCATCACTCACCTGTGCCAAGGAGGGGCGTGTCCGTGCAGAAAGGGAATATAGGACTCCAGGGCATTGCGACCTCCTCCGATGTCACGGCAGTCCGAGACTCAGAAGTCCTGCATGGCATTGATGGCATTGATGGCATTGATGGCATTGATGACATTGCCTGGCTTAAATTTCCATAGATGCTGTAGGGATACAGGATGCAAATCTCGTTTTCTGTGATGCAGGATGAGTTTCATGTCCCTCATGGGCTCATAGGGGTTTGGTTGTTCTGCACCTCTGATACATCGTGAGCTTCTGTTGGTGCCTAGAATTCAAGGACTAAGCTGAGGTCAACGTTGCTCGGAGGAATTCAGTCTGCCTGGCCATGTTTGGATTACCTCGGAGATCCTGGGAGTTTCTTTGATTTTGAAGGTGTTTGTTCAGCTATGAAGCCTTTCGTGGTCATCAAACGCATCAGCAATGAATCCAAATTTGATGGTAGGATAACATGGATAAATTATCACAAATTATATAGTATACTACCTTGAGAATCCCAAAACGTGGGATTGTAGACTTTTGCTCCTCTGTCCCCATGGCGTGCCAGATTCAGCATGCCAAACCCAGGTGCATTTTCTTGGAGGGTAGGGGCTGTGCTATTGAGACTCACACATCATATTCCAAGGGGCAGCCATGCAACTTTGAACTGGAATGCAGGCAGACATGAAGAGCATTTGATGCAGAACCAACGAGCATGAAGCTCCCAGATTCCTTTAGCTTCCATACATTTGTGCTGAACATTGCAGTGACATTTTCTTCAATGTTACTCCAGTGTTTAACTTTAGAATAGAATTGAAGAGTAGAAGACTGGATGCTATTTCGTTCCCCAAATGGAATGATCTCATTTTTTTATTTTCTAAGGGTGACCTTTGAGATCTTCCAGTATCAGTTCCCAACTCACTGTCTCTAAAGTGAAAGTGCTCCTCCCTTGACTCCCTTAACCTATTCCTGTGGTCAAAGTGCTGGTAGGCCGGGGAAACGCCGCCGGAATTCAGTGGAGTTCCTGGTGGGTGGTCTGCCTTTGGAGCCGGAGCTTGGGGGGATGGGAAATGATGGGCTTCACCGAGAAATGCACAGACTTTTCTCACCATAACAAATGGATGCAAAAGCTGAGGATCTCAAGTAGATTTGAAAATCAACAACTTGGCGCCTATGAGAAGATTTGGATCGAGCTGCTGCAGAGGTCCCTGTCACAGTAATAGAAGCGGTCTGTATAAGCCGCCAAGCATCGCCAAGCCCTTTGCGAGGATGAGCCATCACCATCGACCGTGCACGATCCCTCAGAGTATTTGATAGTTGCAGCAAGTGGCAGACTCTCCGGTTGTGCCGCTCACCAGTGCCGGCCAGAGCGGTATGGAAAGAGGTAGTTTTCTGATTGTTGAAAAGATTTTGAAAGACTCGATCTTACATTGGGTTCACATCTTCCAAGAGACAGTGGGGCTGCTTCAAACAGAGTTGCTTCACGAGGGGGGTGAGAGATGACAGGAAAATAGTAACCCTGAGAACGCCTAGTTTATTTTCTTCTCAAGAACGGCACATTTGCTGTTTGCTAATCTAGCTTTGCCTGGCTTTTTCTGGTTCCTACAGCCAGGCTGAAAGTTGGGAAGGGGCAAGCGTGGTTTTCAAAGTTTTTCGCGAAAGGTCTTTGCTTTTCTGCCCGGAAAAGGATAGCCATGGTACTTTTTAGGGCTATTTAGTTCTGTTTAGTTTTATGTAGTTTTTCCATCCTGCTTCCCATCATGTGCTGGCATTTTCTGAAGTCCCTCTTTGAAACAATACCAGATGTGCCACAATGATCGCAGCAGACTGGTTTGTCCACAGAAGACCATTTGCAGGAGGCCAAAGTCAACAGACGGTGGTGAAGCATAGGTTTTTGGCACTTGGCCATGCAGGAAAGAACCTTGAACTATTAAGAAAGTCAAACAAGTTAAAATGATAAGTTGAGATCAGACATATATTCACAAGTTATGACTGAGTATGCCTTCCAGCTATGGAAGCACATTGTCGCACACAACATAGTATTCGCTCCAAATCGGTGGCATCACTATCAATCCTTGGGAGTCATGTTGTACAATTAAGTCCACTTAACATCCCTTTCTTGCTTGACTTCTTTCCCTGGGGTCAACGACAGAGACCAAGAGCTGTTTCGGGTGGCCAGATGGCGTGTTGCTCCTAGGCGTCACAGACGGGCTTCAGCGGATCTTTATGCCTCCATGGAGGATTTGGGTCATGAACAGAGCTTCGTGCGAATGGAACTGGCTGACAATGAAGCCTTGCAGGATGACGCGCGCGCACCTACAAAAGGGCATGGATCCCCAGTGCAAGATGCAGCTGCTTGATTCATCTTGATTCTTGATTATGGACTATGGATATATGTATAGATAGGAAATGATGGAGTTTCATTTGCCAGAGAGGGAAACCTGGAGGTTTGTTTGACTGTATGCTAGAATCCATCTGCATCATGGTATTTGCCACAAGCTACACATCGGAATAGATGGATTCCATGACCATCAACAATAGTAAAGAATCCTTTTAATAGGCTTGACAATGTCCGTTGGCATTTCATGCATACTCAATGCATTGTCAGGAGCCTCACAAGCCTCACGAGCAGTGCGTTGGGAGTCCTGGACTTGGGTGATGAAAAAAGCTTTGGGGTGAAGGGTTGGAAGATGCATTTTGAGCACAGAAACATCGACCTTTTGTCAAGAGATGTAAAAAGCTCCTTAAGAGAAATTCAACTGTTTGAAATGCCATGAAATGCCAATGCCGACATGTTTTGTCAAGTTACTCTTGATGGTGCCCAAGGTGTGCTGGACCCTGGATGGTGATGTCTGAGAAACCAGTTAAGTTGGCAATTATACTTGTTTGATTTTCAAGATGACAACAGGAAATTGTAGTTGATGGCATATAAACGTGAGACAATATGTCAATAGTCATCTTGAGATTGTCACTACTTCAATCAACACACCGTTTTTCATACAGGAGCCCACCATTTGAATCATTTGATCATTTGGAGGAACATCTCTTGCCGCCTTTAGTTCCAGCCCATTTGTATCACTGGATGCTGGTGCAGGGAGAGCATGCACAAGCGAGAGGAGCTGGTGCTTCACATGTTCCGCATGAAGGCCACGGGTTTCGAGGACGGCAGACCAACTGGGCCAAGAGTAAACAGAACTATAAAGAAAACTAAAGAAACATGCAAGAGTATTTTTGGTATTCAAGCACTTAAGTGATGTCAGTTCAGTAAGATGACCTTTGCCTACGCTTCTTTCCCTACATCATGACTAAATAGCTGGGAAGTACACCCTGTGATTTCAGCTTCACGGCCAGGCTCTGGAAGAGCACCTCAACACACAGAAACCCAGGCGCCAGTGGCACCGGGATGGGGGAATATAAATATGGCTATGAATTGGAACCGATAGATTTACCATAGTTGGCGGGGGATGAACATCCAGAAATTCCAGCTATTTTCATGTTCACCAGCTGTACATTCATGTTCACCAGGGGTACAGGGTCTTGACTCTTGACCCATCCACAAATGTGAAGCGCCTATGGAACAGAACCAACTCAAAGAGTCAGCAGCCCTGGCTGTAACATGGTGAGTTTGTGTGAGTTTCGGAGATGGGTTGATGGATGTTGATGGTTTCTTGCGCATTCAGGTGGCGATGTGTTCTGGGCTCCGTGTGTTTTTCGGCTTTGGCCTGGGGCCACAGAAATAGCCGTGCAATCGCAAACGCAAAACTCAAATTTTGTTCTTGGCGGGTTTTGGACAGTCAAGAGATGAACATCAATATTTGGAAACCAGTACAATATGTTGGAAACACGTTTGCTTCGCACTAGGGCATATAATCAATATATCTGGAAGATTCTGTTGCAGAACCATACAAGATCATACAGGATATACTGTCTTCCGGTATTATACTGCAATGTACTCTAGCAGCAAAATGCAGTCACTTGTCCTGCAGGCATCACTGGACGCTGCATGAAGCTGCAATCCACGACACACTAGGTTTGCCACTGAGGTGTTTCCGTGCAGCTGCTGCGCTCGTCGTTTCAAGCGGCTTCGGTGGAAGGTACAGATCTCTGGGTTACCCTAGCCCAAAAGGAAGGGAGTATGGATGCCAAAAGAATGGAGGGTCAGAACTTAGAACTCTGCCAACCACACTGTATTGGCTCACCCAGACACCTCTGATATTTTTAAGAGATTCCAGCAGCCAATCCTCAGTTGGTATGAACCCAGTATCATTTCCTGGCCACTTGGGGCTTTACAGTGACCACTCGGCGCTGCAGGGTGCACTGTGCAGAAGTAGCTGGGAAGAAGAAGCCTCCGAAGAGTTCCGGAGACAGCGCATTGTAGGCAGGGTGACCGCTGGTGATGGCTAAAGGCTGGTAAGCAGAATGTTGGTGGAACCGAGATCCCATCAAAAGGTTGTGGCTGCAGAAGCAGTAAGCCACATTTCATCATTGCAAAAGTATGTTCTTGTTACTGTTAGGGGAGCACGAAAGGAGGCAACACTTTGTATCAGGGCGATTAAACAGTGTCTTCCATCCAGCCTTCACATCTCCAGCATCCAGCGACAGGACTCTGGGCTTTTCTGGATACTTCAGGGTGGTCTGCCGAGCACTTAAAGTGCAGCAGCATGAGAATATGGGCACCAGCATCCCCAAACATTCAAGTTGCTCTGTTGTACCTGTATAGCAGTATAGCTTGGAACAGAGCTGGCAACAGACATTTTGGTTCATTATGGCCCATTAATAAGAGGGATTCTCGAGGAGTTGTTTGGGAAAGCACTGGCCCCGTCGAAAAATCCCAGCGAGATTCTCCTCCCTTGGTGACTCCTAGGTGGCAGCCATGCAATTCCGAAAGCAGGCGGAAGGAGCTGGTGGCTTCTCGCTGCCGCATTTCGAGGACTGGATGATACGAAGGATGCTTTGGCATCATGGCTTTGTGAAGACAGTTGGGGATTGAACCCCAAATCCAGTGCTATTCCACTGGTTAATCAGATTTGCCACTAAATGGATGTAGAGAGCTATTTTGGTGAGATGCCTCATTGTACGATATCCATGACCCACGTGTCTGCCAAATCCATTGGGACACCACAGTGTCTAGAAAGTTAAAGCTCGGGTGCTCGAGTGAGTAAAGACAAAACCTTGAGCCACATGCAGTTGTTTTGGATGAACTTAAGGTACGTAAGTTGAGGGATGAACCACATGGCCGGTTGGGGAAGTTCCAATGGTATGATTTGAGAAAGACGCCTCAGACGAGAGTGAAGTGTGCATGGGATCTTTGGGATGTTCAAGTCTGTGCGTTTTCCAATTGAGACTCCAACTATGCTGAGCTATACTGTACTGCTCAAGATCTTCAGAATTTAGAAGGTATGTGTTTCCAGTCCACTGAGCATTGCTAGGGTCAATTCTGATCCACTGCAACTATTGAGGCAAGTAGGGTAAAGATATAAGGATATAAGGATATATAAGGACCAGGATATATAAGGATACAGAAGGATACATAAGGATACATAAGGAAATGTAAGGAGATATAAGGAGATATAAGGAGATATAAGGATATATATGGATATATAAGGGTATATAATATTGCAAAATAATATTGCAACTGGCCAGAACTGAAGCAGTGTAGGCCACTGATTCCTTTCGAAGACAGAAAGCAACTGTGACTTGCTCTGACTTGTTGGAGGGTGAGTGAAAATCATGGAGGTATCCCTTGATCATCACTCGGTATACAGCCCGGCATATAGCCCGGTATACAGCCCGGTAAAACAGGTTCTTTGAATGATTGCTTTATCCTATCGATGCCATGGCGTTGCTGCAGTGGTTCCGCGGTACTCTGCGCCAGAGCCTGCGCTGGCTCCTGTTGCGCCTTTGCGAGACTTGCCGGCGATGGACGTTTGATTAGTACAGTTGGGTGAACCTGTGCTGCAGGCAACCTCCAACATCAGTGGTTGTTGATGATATAGTCTAGTTGGATTATACTTGATGAATGCCTTTACCAAATTTGATACAAATTCAAATAACAATCATCCATGGAATCATCAATGGTATATAAATGGTATATCATAAATGAAGATTATATAATTATCAATATACCATTGATATACCATTAATGAATCATAATTCAGATGGAATGGCTTGGAGGCACCCACTGAGGCAGCCTTTGCTTCAGTGGCCACCGCCTTGCCCGTGGAGTCCTCAGAGGAAGCAGCGGAGACCAGGCGGAATGGTGAGATGTTACACTGGTTATTAATATGGTACATACTATGATGATGCTAATAATGGTCTATAATGGAGTATGCTTGTTTATAATGGTATATAATGATGGTATATTATATATATGTATGTGTCAGTGTGCAGACAATAAGATATACCATGATATACCAAATTAGAATCCATTATATACCATTGTACACCCAGTACCCACTGGATATCCGTAGAGTAAAGGGATGCTTGTTGATACTATATTATTCACATGTTATATGAAGTTGCATGTCTCATTCATTTTCAGCTACGTTTAGTTGCCATATATAGACTATAATAGATGATGTATATTAACATGATTGACATCCATTTGATGATTTTACTACATGTAAGTATGGATCAAACTTGAGAAACCTGAAATAGTGGTGACTGACTACCAAGTGTGAAAATGGCCAGTAACTGTAGGTTGATGGTCCACAACTGGACATGCATCTATGACATGATAATGACGTAGACATGGATTTCACGTGTCTGTATGAGTTGAGCTTGTGCTGCTTTCACTGTGGGAGATTGTTTGCCAATATCATCTAGTATGATTATTCACGGGGATTTATCGCTCTGTCCAGTTGCACACGTCGTCCAAATGATAAGGCTTCCTGCGGATGCAGGTAGTGTGCAGCAAGTCGAAAGACATCCCTTTGCAGTTGAAAATCATCCAAGTCTCGAGCCAATTGCGTCAACCCCGTGATTCTTTACATAGCGGCTTGGAGGAAATACCAGAGGTTCTTTGGTTCTAAACTACATGCCGCAATCAAGATCCAAGGCATTTAGAATAAGCAGATTGAAATTCAACACCTTTTGAATGTGCCAAGACAGAGATACAACCATCAAGGAACTCCGGACCCCACACATTTCGTTTGTGATTTCAGTGGTTGTCCCTGCCAGGCGGGAAGTTGCAGAAGTTCGGCAAATGCTCACAGGCGGGACTGAAGTCGGACGAGCTCACCTTAGAAAGTATCGCGAGATGGCTAGAAACCAATGGAGTGCCAATGAGTGCGCTTAAAAAACAATGACCGGATTTCCTCACAACTTCAATCCAATCCGAAGGTTTCAATTCGTGATGAAATTTAGGTCTGCAACACTGCAACACTTTGCAAATTCAGTCTAGCAATCAGAGTGCAATGAGATGAACCTCGAACTCTGGCGGTCTGGCAGGAGCAGAAGCCCGCTGCCAAGTGCAGCTCGCGATACCACGAGGACCAAAGCCCATTCGCGCCTCAGCCGCCTCAGCGACCATTTTGCCCTCCGTTCGAGCGTTGGCCAAAACATGTCAAAGACAAAACACCCGGACTGCAATAGCTACTATAGCTGAACTTCCCTCAACATGTTCGTACATGGGTTGAATGTTCGCCAGCGGTTTCGGATCCACGCCCGCTTTCACTTTTGATTATTTAGAGCTCAAGTCATGGATTCAAACATGGAACGAAAGTAAGTTGCTTGACATCTAAGGGCTGGGATTCACCTTTTGCAGCCATGACAGTCTAAGGAATGTTTGTCGATGGCGTGTTTGACATGACGCATTACGGTGACTCGTGACTGTGCATTGGATGGGCATTGGACGTGACCTCGTTTTGAGTTTTCAGCGAGCTTTTTTGAAATGGTGACAGATTTCAGGAGCAGAGTTGCATTTGCAGTGACTTTGTTTCACCGAGATATGGCTGAACAATGCTCCATACTACTTTTTTCAGGCAATGGCTGAATATAGTCAACCATTTTACCTGTGCTTCAACCTTTCAGGTGACTGTTGGTGTTTCCAACATGGATGAATCAGGGTCGTTTGGCTGATCATCCTTCCAATTTGATCATTGGATGCTTCGACTTTGCAGGTCACATGAATGCCTTTCGTCAAGCAAGGGCGCTGGGACAGCAGCTTGGATCCATGGCTACTGCCATCAACTCTTCCCATAGCTGTTCTGATGCCTTTTGGACAGCTGTAGTGCCGAAGTCAGCAAAATCAAGGAAGAGAATACTATCTTTAAATCTCATGTAATGGGCGTGTCAACTCGCTTCAGAAGTTGACATTGACATCAACAACGATCCTGAAAGCTTTAGCACCGGAGGCATCTTGTGGTGGGTGTGAACAGCGACGAGTCCGTGCTCCAGGCTCTGAAGTTGGTCCTATGGATCCTTTGCATATCTTTGCCTCAAAATTGGAAGCTTCCAAATCCCAGGAAAGGGAACATGGAGATACTTCGCAAGATCTTTGCAGTCTACTTTTTTTGGGCAGGCAATCATGTAAAGAATGGGCTTTGAGTCATTTACTGCTGGAGCACACCCATGTCTGCAAACTGCTATGATGACGTCGCAGGATGATCTCATGCTGTCCAGTGTCATGCCACCTGCAAGGCCAAAGGCTTTCTGCCGGTGCTGACGGACTTAGAGCGACAAGCTGCAGTGCTGGGCTGTCGTTTCGTGGATGAGTCGCTTGGCCGTGCACTGCAGCATGAAGTGCGAATGACAGTGCCACAGGATGCCGGAAGCATCAGAAGCAGGTTGCATGTTTTGGTGTCAGCAAAATCGATCTACTAAGGATAGTTCCTGCGATGCTTGTCTGCAAATTTCAGCTTGCAAGGATGCTCCTTTATTCTTCACGTCTGTTTCATGGGTTTGTGGCAGTGGTGGAAATTGAACCCTTGAAACAAGGTCGTCAAAATCAGCCTCCAAAGATCTTTGAAGCAATTGTAGGTTCCCGAGGTGAAAACTCATCGAAGAAACCGTGGCGTGTTGGCGTGGTCTGCTTGATTTTCTGGCGCTGATGTGACTGATGTGCCAATTCTGGCTCTCCTTGTCCTCTCATTTTGTGAATACAGATGAACCGAGGTCTCCATATGTCATGTGCCTTGGCTCAATGCATCACGATTCATGATCCATCAGGATGTTGTAGAAAAATGTCAGGGACTTAGATGGATTCAGGGTATCTTAGCATGAATCTGACTTTCAATCTGAATAGGTCTTGGGCCAAGACCGTCACAGCTGGTGGGAGGGGCAGAATTCAGCATATTGCGAACTGCACGGTTGATTGTCGGCACTTTTGTTACAGTCACATTCCTCTGCCTTGCTTCTCTTTGCTGCTAATCACTGCTAATGGTTCAGTGTGCTAGGGATGATTGACGGATGCCTCTACAATCTTACCCGGACCACAGACCAATCTGACCCACGTGTTGCATCAAAGATGATTTTGATTGTATCCTGTTTGAAGACTTGAAGGACAACGGACATACCACCACATCTCAAAACAGGTCCAACATTTTATGATTGATTCTCTGTTCCGAGTTATTCCACCTTTTTCGTCCTTTTTGTCTCTGAGGACTGCAGAATACATTGAGGACCTGGTGGAATCCAAAGGAATCGAGACTTGTCGCAGAGTGATTGTGCATGAGAGGCCGGAGAGATGAGGCACGGGTTGACGCCATGGTCACATCCGTTATTTTTTAGATTTTGACCCAAACCCACATGTTATTTCTTGGACGCATGTTTCCGGTTCTCTGTTTTTCGTTCGGCCCTCAGCCCAGGATTACTTTGTGCATGGTGATGACCCGTGCGTGGTAGATGGCCGTGATGTGCAGCGCAGCTGCAATCCTCCCCTGGTTGTCATGTTCACCTCTTGCGAATGGTGTGATTGTGCCACAGAAGCAGATCTTGCTGTTAGTTGAGCCTTCTAGGGACCCTGCACATGGCGATTCGGCTTTTCAACGTTGATACCGTGACAGCTGCAAGGTATGAAGCAGCCCGAAAAGCAGGCAGATTCTGCACAATTCCAAGAACAGACACTGGGCTGAAAGCTGATGATGGAACTTGCCTAGCTTATACACCAACTCCTTCCTCCAAGTCAAATTGCCAGAAGGTCGGCCCCGCTCGGCGCATAGGGATTTCCAGCTCTTCCAGAGACATGGTATTTTGGGTCATAAGTCACAAGATTTGATTTCTTTCCAGGTGGAACATATGGTGGGAAAGGAGACTGTTTGTGCTGAGGAAGGGATCTCCACCACGGACATTGTTGGGCGCTTGTTGCTACTCACACAGGTGGGGTCGTTGGCCATTTCCCAGGTTGGATTCCAGAGATGTGAATCTGAGTCAAAATCAAGTGTACCCCCAAATTGAAATTGGTTGGTTCTGGCCAAAAAATGCCACAATCTGTAGTCAGTTGGGCCTTGAAATATGCCTCCACACAATCTTTGGACCGTGGCATGGCCAGGATCACCATATGGGACATCTTGTAGATCAGCCAAGTCCAGTGTCCAAGCAGGGGGTCTTTGCGTAGCTTGACTTGAAGGGCATGGCATGGCAGCAAAGCGGGTGAAATTTTGGTGCGCACAACACCACAGATGTTTGGCCATGCTTGGCGTGAGCCATTTTGTTTTGGGGCATTTTTTGACCGGCCCATATCAAAATCATTTCCATCTGGTGCTGCAGTGCCTCCCTCCCTCATAGTAGATGCTGGTACTGAATGCTGTAGATTTTGTAGATTTTGAGTGTTGGAGCATGGCCATTCTGTTCCATTCCATGAAGGACATGCTGTTGAAAGCCTGCAAATGGAGAACACCAGCACACAGATCTCATGACCCTATCAAGCATTCCAGGGAGTTTGTTGTGCAACTCCAGTGGCCCAAAGCATCATTTGTCATAGGGCCTTGCTTAGCCCAGGTCGAAGCAATCAAATTTCTTGGTGTCTTGGCTGATGGAAATGTGAACTCGGTTGTGCGGAGGTTGTCCAGATTCTATATCACTTGTGATCATATGAAATAAGATGACCTCTTTTCCCTTGTAAACAACATGTCAGGACATTGAATGACATTGAATGATGTTGAATGATGTTGAAATTGCTCGGTGCAGGTCACTTCGCAGCTACTCAGGGCATTCTCAGGTGCTTTGCCTGGACAGAAGCCTGGCAAGGCCGAGCAAGGGTGACAGAAACGGTCCCGAGATTTTGAGATCTGATGTTATTTGATGAATTTGATGCTCTTTGATGTAAATTATGATGTGAATATGAACATGTTGACTCAATATGACTCAATGAGTTCTGTGCTACAGGCTAAGTCCGAAAAACCGTTGCGCTTTGCCACCTGTAGGTGGTCTATGTAGATGGCGCTTGGGATATGTTTCACTGTGGCCATGTGGCCCTGCTTCGAAACGCCAAAGCTTTGGGCGATCTCCTGATTGTGGGCGTCCATGCTGATGCGGTGCCGAAGCTGAGATTTTTCAGGGACCACGAAAGGGTACATTCTTGAACTATTTTGTCTCCCTAGAAGTGGACTCAGCATGTGTGAAACTCAACCGATTCTGTCTTTGTTTCTGCAGTGACGCTACATGTATTTTATTTTGAATTTATATATATACCAGTCAAGAAGCTTGTTGGACAGATTCGGCGAGATTCACACATGATCAAATCAATCAGCTTGTATATGGTCATCGCAGACTTGAGACATCTTGAGACATTCAATTAGCATCTCCCGGTGACAGGTGGTCAATCAACATCGTGGCTCAAACTATCCTATCATGAACATGCAGGAGCGTGTGTTGAGCGAATCTTGGCTCAACGACTCAATGGTGAATCCACTGATGATCCAGCTGGTTTAGCCTTTCTTACTCGGGATAACAGTAGAGACATCTTTGAAGTCCTGTTCCTGCAACAATTTTCAATGCCAACCATTTGTTTAAGAATCAAGAAGTCCCTGATCTAGGTTTTCTCCGGCTTTGCACCCTCAGCTGGAAGTGAATGGTACCAACTTACCAACCACACAATAGTGGTCAGGCTGTTCCCTGATCCTAGGTGCTTGGCTGCCGCTATGTGGACGACGTTTTGCTGGATGCCCCATGGCAGGTCACGCGGGAAATGATTGCCACCTTAAGACTCTTGGATGGTGAAGGTGAAGGACGTCCTTGCACTTCTGAGTTCTTCAGATTGAGATAATCAGATTTTTGCGTTGCATTCTTTCGATTTCAGGCATTTTGTTTGGCCTTGTGTGGTTTGATTCATGGAATTTCGCAATTCACGGAAGAATTTGTAGATGTCTTGTTTTGACTGCGTGAACTGCGTGCAGCTGCAAGGAATAGCTGTGGTGGTTCGGGGCACTATTTGCGATACCGATGTTCGCGATGCAGATGATCCCCACAACATCCCGCGACTCGGTTGCCTGAGTAGTGTACATGAATTTAAACCAATTTGGACCATTTTCAAATCAAATTTGGATCAATTTGGATCAAATGGCTCTGGCTCCAAATGTTTGCTTCAGCGGATGATGCCTATTCCTTTGCTCAGGAAGGAGATGGGCATTCACGTAGAGTTGTCCAGCGAGGACATGGTTTTCATACCAAGAGGAATCCACCACTATAGGAGTTGGGGGCAAAGGCACGATCCATCTGCAGAACCTGGATCGCCAGCATGATTTGTCCAGGTTGAGATGGTTGCTCAGATTTGCCCGCATTGCAAACATTGGCGCTGCTTGAGGAATCAAATATTTCATCTAGCAGGTCTTTTTGGCATACCCAAAGGTGCTCAGAAAACATACGAAGACATACAAAAACCATCAAAACACATGCCAACATCCCCAAGTGACCCTACGATTCCTTCCTTTGTGCTTTCCAGGAATCTTTGTCCCTCGCAGTGATCGCCCAGCGCTTGCACGAGCGCCGCTCAGATCTCTTTGAGAGACACCAAAAAAAGGCGAATCTCGGCTGGCCACACAAGACCTACTGGGAATCCGGGGCTGAACAAATGTGGATTGTTTGGATTCCCTGGGCTGGTAGGCACTAATTGCATTCCCACGCTTCAAACATGTTGAGAGAGAGAGAGAGATGGGAAGGTTGAAGACCCAGCAACACCCTCTGAACCTACACCAATCAAGGAGCGTCCTGAAAGCATGTTAAAGCGGAAGTGCTTTGGTCATTTTGGTCGAAGCATGTGGAAGCCTCAAGATTCAAGATGTTGAGGTTTTTGCCCATCGGCTCAGCCCAGGACTCAAGAAGATGATTGGTATCGCCAGAAGCATGGGCTCAGCAGTCGGAGCTGATGGTTGTGGGTGGTGCTTCAGACTTTTGATGTTCAGAAATCTGCATCTCAAAAAGTGCCCGTTTGCTTTTGTATGTCGCCTCTGAAGCACCTACCCAATTGTACAAAGAATCTGCCATCGCCGCGCCGAAAATGGGCATGGCTGATGTGCAACCAAGCGATTCCAAACAGAGCATACCGAGCTGCAATTGCTTTGAAATGCCTGCATGTGGACTTGCTTCTATAGTACAGGACTGCTTTGACTACTTGTTGTCCTGTAAGCAAATATTGCTACTTAATATTGTCACATATTGTCATATATTTATATTGTCTTAAATTGTCTTTAGGTAGTCTGCTTTATTGTAGAGCTTCGCACACCGGCGATGCCACAAGGGTTCCTGATCCGTTGTTGTTGTTGTTGTTGTTGCTGGTGTTGTTGTTGTTGTTGTTGTTGTTGTTGTTGTTGTTGTTGTTGTTGCTGCTGCTGCTGCTGCTGCTGCTGCTGCTGCTCGTGCTGTTGTTGCTGTTGTTGCTGTTGTTGATGATGGTGATGCGAACGCGCGCAGAGCACGATGTAGTATCTCGACCGCCGTGCGCCATTTTGGGGCAATGTGAAGTCTAAAAGGTCCCACTTCGATGCCAAGATGGACCATGTTCAATCTGGTTGCGGCCATCTTGGACCATGTTGGAGCCCCATTGGGGCTGTGTTGCAGCCAGGTTGGGGCCAAGTTGAGCCATGTTGGGGTCATGTCGCCCGAATGTCGGACCATTTTGGCGCCGATGTCGCCGAAGGGAGCCGCCATGACCGGTTTGATTCCCATTATATAGCATTACATATGCTATACCGTTGGTGGTATTGTTGGTTGCGAGATTTCTGTTGGTAAATGCTCCAGCACCACGGCAAGTGGAACCAGTATGTTCAGGTATGTTTTTTCGGGGGCCCGTTGTAGTTGTCACCTGCGCAGCAGGAAGTTTCCTGACCATGAAGTTGACACTGAGGAGAGTTTTTCAATTGTCTGCTGTTTGTTGCTGTCAGATTGGCCCGAGAGAGATTTCACGGCAGCCGTCAATGGCGACGATTTCGATTGTGGTCCTGCTTTCGATAGCAGGCAGAGTGCTACTGGCAAGGTCAAGCGCCACCTGGCAAGAGATTTCACCAAGGAGCAGGAAGTCTGCACGTCGCCTGGTGAACATTTGTTGTGCGTTTCATGGCTGAGTTAGAATGTTCAACAGGGTCTTATCAAAAAATCCAACCAATTTGTTGATTGGTTGAACCTTTTTGTTTGTTATGAGTTATGTTGTTGTTGTTGTTGTTGTTGTTGTTGTTGTTGTTGTTGTTGTTGTTGTTGTTGTTGTCTTGTTGTTAACTTGTTGTGTTTTGTTGTTCGTGTTCTTGTTGCAGGGCCGTTGTTATGTAGTTGTGTTTTGTTGTTCTTGCTTTTGTTGCGAGGCCATGAAAAACTAATATTCCCTCGTGCGCTCCCCGTTGCTGTGGCCGGGATCGGCGGATATTATTGAAGGACTTGATCGAGAAATAGTATGTACTGTTAATGGTATAGGATCAAGGAAAAAAGTTGACCGCGGGGATGTTTCCTTCACGGTTTCTCTGCTAAAATCATGTTAGACAACTGCCTGAACTCGCCATGTCTTGTCTTGACAAATCGACGTCCAACCATCAAACTCGGCAGGATCGCAGGGCGTGCATCAGCTGTGCTGTCCGGGGCCGCATGGGGGAAACATTGTGTTGTGTTCTCCTACAGACCGGGGGTTTGGAGATACAAAGCGGGTGGCTGGCTATATTTGAACTGTAGTAATTTTGCTTGGACGATTGTCCCCCGCGTACCCAAGCATCCCTTCATGGTGCAGATTGGTCCAACATTCCAACCTACAACATCCTAAACGAACCTCTTGCATCAATTCCTATAGGCTCAGTAAGGTATCTCCAACGGCCCTTCTTCACAGTATGAACACGGATTGCAGCACTGCAGTATACAGATAAAGAGAGCTTAGAAATGTTGCCCCTGATGCCATCCAAACCATAATACGTCGGTCCGTTCCGGCTGGAGTGTCTTCAATTTCGAAAAAGGAAAAACAGATCACATTTTTACTGGCTGGCTGATTAGCCCGCTGTTTTTCGTTCTGGGTTGCACGCCTCCTCTAAAACAGTATGCAATAAACTGGACTTGAAATGAAAACAGAAAATTCGTTTTGATGGTGGGTGATTCGAAGTCAAGTTGGCAGAATGCATAAATCCGTGTGCAGATTCTTGCAACGAATTAAATAGAATAGATGCAAATATCAGAGTTCTCGGTCCAATCTGTGCAAAACTGTTGCGACGTCATTAAGATTTACTGTGCTCTGAGTCTGAGTAACACGCATCATCTACTGCTGGCCGGATAGTCACTCTAAGCACTCTAGGAAATTCATGATCGCGAGGTCAAGCCAATCATCATCAATCATCACGTCTCATGACTTTCAATCCATATAAATCCATAGTACAGTAATCCATAGATGTCCAAGTATAATCTACATGCCAAAATTCACGTTCCCTGAGGTTGGTGGCTTTGACCTAGCGGTTTTGTCCTTGGCCCTTGTGCGCCCCTTACTACACCTGCGGTAGATTTGACATTTCAGTTCTCTTGATGCCATGAAGATGAAGGTGATGTGGCTTCAATGAAAATCAGCACCTATTCATACCTATTCACAGTCACAGCTTTTTTTTCAAATGATTTGAATGATAGCAATCATCCCTACGGTATGCTTCTCACCTCAAAGATGTTCAAAACTTAGGCTCTTTCCATCCAGTTATCCACTTGCGTTAATTCTTAAACTTAGCAGGGCGTACAGGTGGACTTTGCATCCAAGGTGGGCATCTACTTGCCGCGGCTCAACTATACCGAGGCGAGACTGCCAGGAAGATGACTCAGAGGTAAAAAGAAACCACAAACGGCGTCTTGTAAGTTCAACCATGAATACCGTTTAGATATCATTGATGTCATTTAGATATATTTGGATTTATTTGAACATTCAACCCAATTGTTAGTTAAACTTTAGACATTTCACATATTCTCAGACAAATCAACATGTTTTTTTGTCTTTCTCGCACTACGTATGTCATTTCCGGCGGATTCTGGCCCAAGTCCATGCCAGTTGAGCTTCCTGCTCTTCGCTGCTGTGGTCACCCTGCTACAGGCGGGCGCACTGGTTATCGCCACCGATCATCATATTTTCGACCACCTCTTGGATGCGTTGGATGTTCATTGGCAGATTGGCATGTCTTGACCATCTTAACCTTTTCCATCCAAACATGCCGGTCCTGCAAAGTTTGGAACTTGGGGATGTCAGTGACAATATCATGTGAACCATGTGCTCAGGTTGGCAGACCCGGCATTTTCCATGCGGCCAGTTCATTGGCAGTCCCCCGGATGCAGACAGAACGCTGCGCATCTTCCTTTGACAGCCCTGTGATTGGCCTTGGCTGAGGACGATCTCTTTTTGAATCCGCAGAGTCTTCTGGGCTTCTTCCTTTGCGCTGATCCTTGGACACAATTATTATGTACCAACAGTAAAGGACCTGGCACCAGGGAATGACGTGTGTGTGTGTGTGTCATCTAATGACAATGTTGTTGTCTAGAGATGTGTAGACAAGGAAAATCAAGGAAATCAAGCCACATCATAGTGGTGACATACGCAGGAAACCCATACAAACCCTGGAGAAATCACAAATCGCAGCCACTTCTGAATGACTTGGTGGTGACACACGGAGAACTCTCCAGTCGCAGGTTTTACTGCGGTGCCTCGTCATCGCCGTGATTGGCTTTGGTTGTGCCAGTGGAGACCCCAGCAGCGCCGAAAGAGATGACGTGATTGGCCACCTCTGTTTCCATCAGGGTGGTCTCCTCATTGGAAGCCACAAATCCCATGGTTTATTGCTGTTTTCCTCATACAACTTGCTATTTTGGGGTATCACTGTATCGCAATGCGCACCCAAAAGCTTCTTAATTGCACCAAACACTGGAAAGCATGAGCTTCGGAAGATTCAGTTTCGGGCAGTTTCTCAAGGTACAATTTTTCTCATTCTTTCCAGTTGTTTCATCAGAATCTAATCATCATCTCCCATTTCCAGATGACTTCCAAGTATTCCCCTCAACCCAATTCACATTCTTGATTGGAATACCATGAAAGATCCAGTGCTCAGGCCAAGTGGCTGTTATTTGGTGGAACCACTCAACATCTCCAGCCCACTGGAACCTGCGACCATTGGGACCCCGAGGCTTCAGCTGGAGTGGCTATTTGCTCTCCACCCTTTCGTTGCTCATCCTGTGGCTTCGATTTGCAATAGCATTTTTTTGAATGGCCACACAGCATAGGTGCAGACTACTTGGCTTTTTAACAAGATCTGGTACTTGAAGGGAAGCCCAAGTTGTAAATACATTTTCTTGTTCCGAAGAGCTTCGTGTGTTTTTTTTCCATGTTGACTTCACCTACATTTTGAAGTTTGGTCCCGATTGTGGGCTGCATATCGGTTGTTCCCTGAACAGATCCAAGGTGGGGCCCAGTCCTCCTTTTTTGTGTGGAAGCTCAAATGGCTAATGTATTTGTTTTTGACGTGATGTTTCGACTATATTATATGCTTCATTTTGTGCAATATGAACCGAAATGAACTTGTCTTGGTACCATTTTGCCCGCTGCGAATGCCTGTACCAGCGTGACAGATCACACATCAATGATCAATGATTGGAAGGGGTCTAGAGGGGAAGTGCCACTTCACCCCCAGCCAGCAAGTGTTTCTTTTGCCGGTCTGAACCTAACTGCTTCGCGGCCCTTGACATTTCAGCCGACCGAACGTCGTCGTGGCTCAAGGCTGATGCGGGCCCGGTAGGCGCCAGGAAATCTCCCCGGATGTCGCCTGCCTCCTTGACATCGCCAGTGAAAGAAATTCACCAGGCGAGGGTCTTGGGCCAACCTGTCAACATGTATCGACATGTTATGTCCAATGTTATGAAGGCCCTGATCCAAGGCCAGTGTTTTTATAGATCATGCACCATTGCTTGGCCCATCCTGCAAGTTCCCTCGGTCATGTGTGGGTGCATTGGTTGACCCGGGAGAGCCGGCAGGAACTGAACCCCATTCCTTGCTGGAGCTGATTCGCCAGGCCATGGGGTGTCCATGCTCCCTTGACCCCCAGTTACCGATCAGATAGGCTAAGTTGAAAATGTCAGAGCAATCAGGTAGGGGATGCCGACTGGTGCAATAGAACAATCATAACAATCATCTCACTGTCCCACGCGGAGAAGACATGCAGGTACCATGGCCAAGAGCCATTCTGCGCAGGTGATTCAGTTGGGTGTCTTGGGAGTGTGGAATCCGATGTGATAATTGCTCCTTCAACCGCTGTCCAGTTGGCAAGATGGAGGAGTGTGCCTTTTCTTAGTGATTCAATGAAGGAACCAAATTAAAGAATGTCCACCAAGAAGAAATCACTTTAGACTTTCGCAGGCTTCTAATTGCTTGTTTGGGATTTGCAAAGGACAGTGAGGATGATGCACATGACGACAGATCTTATTCATCTTGAATGATCATGAAGGAGAACTGCCAGATATCAATGGAAGAAACACACTTACATAAGCCAAACTTGCGGCTGGTTGCTTGCAGGTCATATTCGTGCCTTGCAGAGTTGCAACTCAAGCACGTATTGATTTCGCAAAATCTACTGCTGGGCATTTCACACGGTGTTTATCCGTTTGTTAGTTTGCACCTACCGATGGTGTGATGATGATGATGATGATGATGATGATGATGATGATGATGATGATGATGATGATGATCCCATTTGACTAATCTCATAGAGTTTCCCAGTATTTCCGGGAGTTGAACCCACGAACCAAACATACCTAGAGCCGTCGACGGTCAGGCGTTTCTTTTCCTGAGCCTGCTGAACTGGAGCCCTTGGCCTCAGACTGTGGAATGGGCCAGCTGGGACTTGTACATCATCCAACTTGTTCTGATTTGAATATAATGTATGGGTAGATATCGTATAGATATGTATGAATATGTGTATAGATATCATATAGATATCATATAGATATGTATAGGTATGTATGTATGTATATATACATATATAGATTTGGATCACTTCTATCGTTGTTCAGTATATTGTTGTTGACTTGCCGCATGGACCTGGTTGCTTGGTGGCTCATAAACTGGCTGAGAATTGGATTAATTTACATGGCATATGAGTTTGTACAAACAAAAATCCTTTCACCGCCTGACTGCACCAATCGGTTTTCCGCCCTTCACCAACCCTGGAGGCATAGCATTGAAGCCGCTCAGCTCAATACACCCGGCAGCTTTGGTTGGTGTCGCTTGGAACAGGGTCTTGTCTTCACTTGCTTTGGTAGGTCTCGGTCTCTAGTGATTGAATCCAGTCATTAGTACAAGTCCTGCGACCCTCTTATTGTGATGCCAGCACTTCCTGTTTCAGTCTGCAGTGGGGCAAACCTGTGAAACTTATGGATTGTTTGCCCGGCTGTGAGGCCCCACCACATTCATCCTGATGCGCTATCAGAGGATGACCTACAGGTGCACATTGCGTGCAAACAACTCTTGACGGCCTGATTGAGGATTTGCTGGCGGAAGTCTTGTTTGTCATGTTTTATCATGTCTTATCTTGTCTTATCTATAGTTTGACTATAGTTCAGTAGAAACATGAGTCGTTTTCTGGTACTTGAACAAGTGGACTTGTGTTGAGGCTCCAGTGTGTCTTCTGCAGCATGGAGTTGGACAAGGAGGCCCCCTGCCCTTCCATTGAAATCCAACAAGATTGGTCAAATGAAGGACTTGTTTCCCACATTAGTCATCATTAATCATGGTGGTTCACAGTTTTTAGCAGTTTCAACTGCTATATCATACTGGGAGCAAAGAGATGCTCAGAGTTAGCCCCATTGCCACAGGTGTGCAGGGATAATCAAAATAATTGGAAACCACTGGTGAACGAGCAAGTATTTTGTGGCTCAGATGG
This sequence comes from Symbiodinium sp. clade C Y103, assembly GCA_003297045.1. Classification (NCBI taxonomy): domain Eukaryota; class Dinophyceae; order Suessiales; family Symbiodiniaceae; genus Cladocopium; species Cladocopium sp. clade C. The sequence continues at coordinate 49,300 of BGPT01000227.1, forward strand.
CAAAGGACCAAGCCAACTTTCCCTAGTTTGCATGGCTGAAGTTCATTTCTTGCAGAGGTCATCACACTTTTGATGACCTCCCGTTGCGGAAGGCAGGGTCCTGCAGTGGCAAACCGTTGGATTTGACTTGATAATTGTCAATGCACATCAACATTCATTTGCACAGTGACACACCTAGATCCGAACAAGATGATCCCGTTTTGTTGTAAGGGTTTGTGCACTTGCATCATTAGGCAGTAGGAGGGCTTTATCACACAAAACGAACAGATGTTCATGCATCATGCAGGAGCTTCTTGCTGCACAGAAAGCGCAGCAGGCACCGTCAGCTACACCTTGAATGGGTCTATACTACTTCATACATAAGAAATCACGAGAAACATGACCCGATTGAGTGGCTCCATTGCTACTTTGTTTTTTGCCATACTGAGTCATACTCCGTGCCATGCTTGTGTGTGTGTGTGTCTTGATCCTGTTGTCGTTTTTTCAAATGCCAGGAGCTCGCAGCAGCGCAGAAAGCACAGCAGGCAGAATGGATTGGACGAGTTTCTGAGATGATTCAAGACATGAGCAAAGCACTGCAAAGCATATTCGATGATGGTTACATTCAGTGACAATCCTTTCGCGTCAAAACAAACTTTGGATATACTGTATATTGTATACTGGTATGTTTTCCCAGGTTCTACTTGTAGAGGAATCAAGCTGACTATTGGATATCGGTGGCATTTTCTTCCAGTGCAGTCGGAATCAAGGTGACGAATCACTCCTGCATCGAATTTGTCTTTGTCAGGATCTCTTGAAGAAGAAGCGCCTACAGGAGATGAATGACATGGCCAGCACCATGCCTTCACAAACTGATGACGTTTTTTCACAGAGATTGGGGGCAGTTGGGGGATCTGGAAGTCCCTACTCGTACAACCGCCAGCGCATCGAAAATCAGAATGAATCAGACACCTACCCAAACCCGCAAAACCGGATGCATCCAAGGCGTTCATTTCGACTTTGACAACCTACCTGTGCGAAAGGCGCCAAACAACCGTGTATGGACAGCCACAGGATTCAGTAATCTCTGCAATATCTGAGAGGTTCCGGCCTTGGGCCTCTAAGATTGGAGATGGCAAGAGACTGCTTGAAAGTTCATCTTTTGGGAATTCGCTGTGTTATGAACTCCATGGTGATCCAGGTGGATCACAGCGTCTTGTCACACTATCCATATCATACACCGGCTGCAGACTGCAAGGAGCTTCTAGCAGCTCAACACGCACAGCAGGCACTACTGGTGGGAGAAGTATGATCTCTCAGCTGAAGAATAATGGCTAACCAGTGGAGACACACGATGTTCATCATTCCTTACCATTGTTGATCATTGTTTACTGTTTATGTTTTCCAGCTCATAATAGGGGAATATGATGGAATATGAGTATACAGCAGTTGCAGCAGTTGTGTGGTACCCCAATGTCTTGCGCAGCTGGAGGTTCCGATGAAGGTGCCGGCGAAGGCCCCAAGCACGAACCCAGCGAAGCCGGCGAAGGTCCAGACGGCCACGGTCCCAGCGCCTACGGCGAAAGTGCTGAAGGTCGCAGTAGAAACTGCGGGACATTGAGAATTGGAAGGTACATGAAGATTTTGGAAGAAAAGTGGAGATAAAACAGATAAATGAAGGTAAAATGAGATAAGACAACCATCATGTTGAACTTTGCTGAGACAGTGGTTCCCATGAGCTTGACTGTACTGGAGAAATGCTTGGGACTCTTGAAGGCAGTGACAAGGACAAGACAACACCCTGATGTATGATACCTTTCAACTACACTTCAGTAAAGATTTGGAAGCTCCCGCCAGGGTTTGCCAACCCTTTGTTTGTGCAGGCAGTGCAAGCAATGCCCAGGTGGCCTACTTCGCTTGAGGACGCCTGTCACAAAGTGCTGCTGTGTTTGGCCCCCCGCAGGGTTTTCAAGTGCTTGGATAACATCGTCCCCAGAAGTATTTTAGAGAAAACACTTGAGGATGGATGATGCCCCAAATCCGTACATGTAAATGTTGCAGTATAAGTTTATGTTGTACAACTGAATAATATTGAAGAATTATACACCATGAACATAACCTGAACACTGTGCTGTCCGTGGTGTTGCACTTTAGCCCACCAGTGCAAGTTGTCAGGACCTTTTGGGCCATCGTATTCCTCTGCGAAGTCAACCAGCGGGGCTGACACAGGAGTCCCAGGAGCCAAGTGGACCAAAGTCAACAGATCTGACATGTTGGCAGTCGGTGACTCCGACCGATGACATGATGATGATAGAATGATACATGATAGTCAGATAGTAGCCACAAAGGGGGGAAAGCTGTCATTTTAACATATTATTTCTCCATTTTTTACTACCTGGACCTTCCAAAGTACAGAAAATTCTGTACGATTGGGATTTCTGCACTTTTGGGCCGATTGAAACGTTTGATCTTAAATGTAAACGTTTTTGCCGCAATAGGCCCCTGACAATCCAGCCATTTGAATTGCTGGTGATAATACCCGTGCGTCCCAATTTTTTCAGAGTTTGTGTTGGTGATTAATTGGAGCCACCAAAGGTTAAAGGCCTGAAACATGGAATATTCAGAATATGTGGAAATCGCTAGTTTGAAGCATGCATGCTTTTCAGAAATAATTTACTAATAGTTTCAGTTTCAGAAGCTGCGATTTCATGCGATTTGCCACATTCATAAACGCAGCAGTTAAGAAATTCCGATTTGCGCATTCTTGCGGATATTTGCGTATATATTTTTGCGGGAAATTTGCGTACTTTTTGCGGGACATTTTTTGGCATTTGGGTGCAAATCGGAACGATTTTGGAATTTCCTAGGCCATTTCTTGCGCAAAACATGGGCCTTCTGTTTTTTCTTGTAAATTCAGCAAGAATACACTTTGTTTTAACTTCTATAGCGGTCTGGTGTATCCCATCCAGCAAAGCTTGCGCTTAGCGTGGCACCAAAGCCTTCTAGTTGTTTGTCATATTNACTTTGTTTTAACTTCTATAGCGGTCTGGTGTATCCCATCCAGCAAAGCTTGCGCTTAGCGTGGCACCAAAGCCTTCTAGTTGTTTGTCATATTCGACATCAACAGATGGAGTCATTTGGTTGCCTTTAGTTAAGCAGGCCCATTTTGTTTATCAACATTATGTCAACATGCCGAAACTCCCATCTAGCATGCCCAGATNGTTGTGCAAGGTGTTTCTGAACGATTGGTCCAATTTGAACTATTTGCGGCATTTGCGGCTTTTTGCGGGCATTTGTGGCCAAAAACCCAAAAGTATAGAATTTTTTAAACTTTGGAAGGTCTAGGTATATTAATTATGCCTCTTTACTTGCCCTCTCCCCAACTGCTGCTGGTTGGCCAGGAGGAAGAGCTGCAGATGGAAGATCAGCGCTTGCGTGAAGAGGACAGTCGCCTGAGGCCATGCGCGAAGAGGGCCTGTTGGGCTACCAATTTCTATGGAATGGATCGAAATGGATCAAAACCTACTTGTAGTATACCATATTTGGGGGTACTTGTATGAACATCCGTTTACCAGCTATTTTGTTTTGATGTTCACCAAAATACCAGTGGTTTGATCCAGAAACATATTTATCATTTTTTGCTTCTCATGTGAGACTCATTTTTTCCAAACATATGAAAGCATTGCATTTTGCTGGATGTTCTGGAAATACCTAGTGAGATGAGTATCAGAAGTGCTCAATCTAGTTCGCACAAATCAACATGCAATGTCTGAATCTTCTGGTGATCTTTGGTGTTTTTCGGGCAAGCTGTGAACACCCACCGCATGAACACGAGTCGAAAGGCAAGAGAACGAGCGCTTACAGCATGCCCTGCTAGAATTGTGTGGATGCCCAGAGCTAAGTGCTGGATCCATTTGGAGAAAAAGGAATGTTTTCCGAAGCTGGTTTGGATCATTGAACCATATCCGGGTGGTTTGTTGTCGACAAAATATCTCTTGTTGCCAACAGTTTCATAGTAGAGGTGGGACCAGTCTCCAAGACCATCCAAGATCTCCGTTTCCAGAATCAATGTCAGGCTGCAACACACAATCGAATGACTGGCTGTAAACTAAACCATTTGTGACTTGTCAAATCTATATTTGCAGCAAGTTGTCATGTCGGAATTTGAAAGCGGGGACTGCCAAAAATGTGCATGGCATTTTTCCTATTTCCTATGCGTTGATCGATGCAGAATATACCCACTACCCACGGCTGTTATCCCAAGCTGCATAGTATCAAGTCCTGGCCCGGTAACATTTCCGACTTGTAACATAGCCCCTGAAGCTATAGAGGTTCTGATATCCAACATGCCAAAGGTCTCCTAAGGTCCAGCCCTACATTCAACTATGAAGATTCGGTGAGCGGCCAGGAGCAGTGCTACCAATCGCAGCGGGACCATGGCAGAGGATATGGCAACCGTCCTGACCTCCCTTTTGGAAGAGGCATGACATTTTCTGCTGAAGCATAAGGGTATGGCTCAAAATATGGTACCAATAGACCCACTAAATTAGTCATTTTTAGCATTGAAAGCCATTCTTGGGGATCAACAATTTTGAGCTATACCATGCCCGGGCCATACGATATAAAACATATCTCATGATAGACTTGATGTGAGTACCAGTTCAGTATGACCTCTCGTCCAATGATTTGACCGCCTGCGGCCATCCTGCAGCCTACGAAAGCTCCAAAGCATGCAAAGCTGCCCCATGCTGGCAACAAGACCTATATGGGAGTTGCTTGGCAATGGATGGCAATGATGAGTGCATTCTGATGCATTCTGATCAAATGTGTTCTGTTTTGCAGCACAACCTCAATGATGAGTTGTAATTGTTTCCCCAGTGTTTTGACAGAACTGCGCAATTCGCTCGTCAGGGTTTGGAGTTCAGGAGGTACTCCTTGGTTGCAGACTTGAAGCGTGAATGCTGTAGAAGGTGTAGTTTCCGCAATATGAAGCAGACTTCTCATTAGTCCCCTAGCAATCCCTGTTTGTATTTGTACTTGCTCCTTATTTCTAGATTCTATTTGGGTGCATTCTTGCATCATCATGCAGAGGACAGACAGCCTTTGCAGTCAAAGGACCGTTGACTTTTGGACATGGTCACAGTCGTTCTTGATTCGTTTGGGTGTGGTCAAAATGCTTAATGATTGTACCACACAAGAAAATGATCATAGAAGCAGCAAATCCTCCTGTTGGTACCACATCGCCATCTAAGACGGGCTCGCATGAAATGGATCCAAAGAAGCGGGTCATGACCGTGAGCCTCATCATTTGCTACTTGACTGAAGTAGACTTTGGGTTGAGAGCTTCGAGAATTTGGCTGTTGTGTGTTTGGATGAAGTAGAGGATCAGGCATTTCATTCATAATGGATGTTGCAGATTGATTTGGATATAGATGATCCATGGATGAAAGCTAACTCCCTGCTATGTGTGGTCTTGTCTTCAATTTCGCTTGAGAATTTCCAATACATTCAATAGTTTCTGAGTGGCTTCCACCTTATGGCTGTTGAGGTGGTGTCATTTGCTTCATCGTCTACGTTGCCTACCATGCATACGTCTATTTCAGGCGTGTTCTAACAGATCCTCGTGGAGATCACCAGGTGGATACTCAGCAGAATCCCAGAGAGATGACTAAGGCAGAATACACTTCAATATCTGATAAGATCTTCACCTATGCTGAAGATATTTGAAGATCAATGAACATTCAGACCAGACGGACTACAACGTTTTTTGCCGCTTTTTGACACGTATAATCAAGCATAATCTCATTCCATGCAGCTGGTCGGGCCTAAAATCCATCACAATCACCACATCACGGTTTTGTACATCCTCCAAAAAACATGGTGACACGCGGCATGGTTCCACCTTTTTGTAAACTTGATTAAGTCTGCTGAAATTGAATGAATATAATTGAATGCTTTCCCCACTGATCATGCTGTTTTTTGATGGCCGCAAAAACAAGAACCTGATCAGAACCACAGGCCAGAGTTGTGTCTCAAGAATTTTGCAGCATCTTTCAGTCAGGTACAGAAAGATCATTGACTTCCCGCAACATTCAATAATGAGATTGTAGGTTGCGACACTGCTGGACCCCTCATCCTCCTGAGGACTATGAGGATGTCAGGGAGTTTCATGATTGCACCTGGGGGATCCTGGGGGTTTCTCCCAGAATTCTGACAGAGTTGACTACCGATGGAGTTGGAGGTTGCAGTTCTGCAAAGAGATCAATTTCTAGGGCCAATGATGGCATATCACTTTGGAATTCTCTTTGCTTTTATCTCACCAGCATTTCTCCTAGTTCTTTGTCCCTTCTGATAAACCATGCACTCCTGCTTACTTGCTTTACCTTCGATGTTTCCCAACTGTTTTTTTCTCGGACAGTGTGGGACATGCTTGAGCAAAACAGGTTGGACAGGATGCCCACCTGTACACAGATGTGCTTCACAGCCCAGGTTCTTTGCCGAGCTCATTTGTTGCGGCTTGAGCTACTCTTCGGCTGTCAACATGTCCTTTGCCCTGGCCTCAAGGTGTTACCACACCGCATCCGCTGTGAAGTACTGTCGAGCACAGCCTGCTGCAGTGAGGTCTTTGTGATCGCAGGTGCAGGCTTCGGCTTCCTGTGGTGGCAAGGGATCATTCAGCCATTCTTGAAAGAGCTGGCTTGCTATGTCACCTGGCAACACCAGTGGGGTAGAGCAGGGCCGTGGAAGAGGGAAGTTGCAGGTTAAAGGCCATTGCCCAAGCAGCCATGTTCTCCCTGGTGTTTGAAGGAATGCAAGATGTGATGACACTTGATGACCGCACCAAGGTGTATCTTGGACTGATTGTCTCGCTGTTGGTGGGCGTGATTTTTGCAGAGCTCTGGTCGAAGTTTTTTGCACCTTGTCTGCAGACGATTCGAGGTCTGTGAGCTGCTGTGGTTCCTTGATGAGTTATGGAACCCTGACAGAAACCGGCTTGAATTTGTTTGGAGCCATGTTGTCTGCAGATGTCTGCGGGTGTCTCCGGGCTGTGAGGACGTATTTAGCCAACAAATGCAAGCGATGGAAAAGATCATGGGCTTCTTGAGGATTGACAAAGCCCAGGCCTGGGAAAAAAAACAGATGGAGGTTTCCTAAAATGGGGGGCACCCCCAAATCATTCATTTTGATAGGATTTTCAATTATAAACCATCCATTTTGGGGTACCCCATGGTACCCCTACAACCCCCCATATTTCCATTTTGGCTTTGCTTCTGGTCCAACACCAGGCTGAAAGTGTATTGGACATTCTGAGCACAACGACAAGCTGGGGTATAGTCATTAAATCGTCGCGTTAATCAACATTAATCAACAATCGGCAGTTTTGCAACATGTGGCGATATTCCTATGGACTTGTGTGGAACATGTGCCATAGACGGCAGTATAATCAGTTCTTGTACATTTTCTTTGCCAAAAGACCATGCCACAGCTGTCACAGCGGAAACACCTCCAGAGGACTTTGCCAGAGATCTCTTCCACGAAGCCGAAGAGCCTTGGCACATCATGGACGCGCCATGGACGATGGTGGACTCGTGGACAGAAATCGAAACTCACGGGCGTCCCCCCAAAAAATGGTTCGGAATCGTAGAAAAGAGTGTCAGTCGACGATGTTTTGGAATGTTTTTGGAGATCCGACTCAAAAGAGGATAAAGAGGCACAGATTTGCAACAGCAATGGCAATTCAACACAGTTCAACTACACCATCAAACCCCAAGTCTCATCGGACCACATTGGGCATAGTTACACGTAAGTCATAAGTACCCACCTTCTCAAAGTGCAACCCGAAGTGCAGCCAGAGTCATGCTGAACTGAGGATGGTGCTCGGAGGATAGTGCAATAAGAGCCCCAAGAGACAAAATTGGACGCACAAAGTCAGAAAAAAGGGGCCAGTGTTGCGACAGTTGTGACGGTTGTGAAGGACTCCGATCTTTCAGAAATGTTGATCTTGTTATTTGATGGCCGTTGATGGCCAACCGGCAAACCATTTTAACATCCTGTTGAGGTGGGTAGGCAAGCGGGGATGGAAGTTGCCACATAGAGCCCCTGTTTGAGGTTGGAGGAGTTGGCCGGTCATTTGGAACATCGTTACAGGCGTGCCAACTTTGTGCCAGCAGTGTGATGACACGAGGTGTATGATGTGAATCTATCAATTTCATCTATATTTGATGAATATATCTGGAATTCATTGGAATTCTACATGATAGTGGCATGGGCATGGGGTATCTACTAATTAATGCAAGTACATCTTCAATTACAACCAGTAGCAGTTGGTACTGACTCCTTTGATCTTCGGTTGGCAGCTCTGAATCTCTCGTTCGGTTGGCGTGTGAGGATTCAAAGCGCCATGGCCTTCGAAAATCAGTACAATGTTTACAGACTTTGGAGAAATTTGGCAAGAACTTGGTGGCTCTGGGCAGGGCGTGGATAATGTGTTCCTATGGAAGGAGTTGCCCAAAAAAAATGGATGTCCATCTTTCCTGTTCAAATCACCCTTGTACAGTAGATGGCCATATCACCTTGCAATGTCCTGTTGGGAGGCAGAAACATTGTCACCAGTCACCTCATGTTTTTGTATTGTTTCAGAGATTTTTAATTCCTATGCTACTCAATTGCTTCTATCCAAATTGTTTCAGATACTTGCAGTTTCGAGGGTCCAAATGGTTTCGCCGTTTCGCTGATTCTTCCTGATGATCAAAAACACTCTTAGCAGGTGCTGCTGCGTAGCAGAAACCTCCAGGGGTCCTAAATTGCTCCCGAGACTTGAGCTAGTTGGAGTCAAAGCTATTCAGGATGCTATTGGATCACATGTCTTCGTATTCATGCATCGTCATGTATCTATTCGATCACATCTTCTGCTATTCCTATGCCCCCTTGCTTCGCCCAGGAAATTTTCCTGCCGGCGCGTTTGAAGGTTCACCGCACACGCAACAGATGTGCAATGTAGGAAGCTACTGAATGTTCGGTCGATGGCGGGAATTTCCAGTTGCTGTGAGTTGTATAGGGTCCGCCTTTTGTTCGATGGATTTCAAGTTTGCAGATCTGACAGGAGAAGAACCATCGTTTGAACTGGAACTTCAAGGTGCTTGGGAACACAATGTTTGATTTTCCACTCTGGCACCTACAGCAACAGTGGGGCAGCTCGTGCCTAGCATTGAGGAGAAAGATTTGTTGCTGGCTGAGATACCAATGATGTTGATTCAGGCGATAGGCGGTAGGTGAGGTGCGAGGTGTTCCTTCATGATGTCTGAACGCTGCCAGAACCGTCCAGTGGTGCTGCAAGCGCCGGGAACCAAGTGGTGCTATATAGACAGGAGGAAACTTGAGGCCTTGAACCTGGAATAAGTCCATACAGTACAACAGTATGCAACGTTTACAGAGTCACTAACTCAAACACATCAACAGTGCGGCAGTGGTATCACCCAAAGGAGGCAGAGTCACCCAAATGTGATCAGATGGGTATTATAGATTATTAGATTAAATGGTTTATTACGACCCCTCTCTATAGCTGTTCAAAATTCTTCAAATCTTTAAGGCCTTTGAAGGCCGAGTTGGGATCCAGACACCTTCGCCTCGCCCGGATTTAAGGCCCACCCCTCCTGCCGTGACGCGTGCTCCGGGCGCCACGCGGAAGCTGGATGCGGAGCGGCCTGGGAGCTCAGTGTGCTTATTGTACAATTTATTGTAATTGGATGATTTTGATGGCTGAGTTTTATCGTTTTTGGACCAGCCTGCGACCTAGACTTATAGCATGTTATAGCTGTCTATCCCTTGTAGCCAACCTAATTAGTCTTGCTTTTCCTAAAGTCACTGGAAACCTCGATTCAACAAGAAAGTCTCAAACAGCACCTCTTCAAGCAGCAATGCACAAGATATCACAAGATGTTCCCGATTCCAGTTGCCTTTGTAAGGCCGCCTTCACCACCAAATTTGCCGGGAGTCTCAGATTGAATTGAACCATGGAACATGATGACCTCAATAGTCATGGTGACACAATCAGAGGTCACATTGATGATAATGCTATAATGCTTCACCCATCCCCTAGGGCACCCATGTATAGGCAGCCAGCAAATAAGTTGGTCTGTCGGTCAGTCGCCCACTCAATCAGTCATACAGTCTCATATAGTATTTATAGTCATACTACATGAGATTTCCAAAGAGTTTTTCCCCTTCAAAACACACAACGTTGCTCGTTTCTGCCAGCAAAGCTGCCATGTGTTCATTGCTGGGTTAAGTGGTTCAACCTATCAGTTTGGGGCCAGAGTCCCAGGTCCCTTCGTGCTTCCAGGGACCTGACATCAGCCATGTATCTGTGCAGGCGTGATGCTGCCTACAAGGTCTTGGCATATCGGAAGGAACAAGGCGCACTTCATGGGATGTGCTCTACAATGCTCTACACATATTGGCATTATATGGCTGTATGGTATGTTGACCCCCGCTTGCAGAGACAACTGACTGATATTTTCTTAACAGGTGAAACCGCCTAGCAGGAGGGCCAATATGGCCTTTTTTATGTTGTCTTGCCAAGGGTGCAGGGAGCACCTGCTTCTTCCCTTTTTTGGGGCAACTTTGGCGCAGCGCCATTGTATAATGTATACCGTATATATTTAGTTGCTACAGCCAGCAACCCAACGGCTGAGATCAGACTTGAAACCTCACCAAAATTGACCATCCCCAAATTCATCGACCCACCTGCCGTCAGGAAACCAGCCAGAAGAGCTGCAGACTCTTCCGGCAGAGTTGGGGTGCCTAGTGCTCCTAGGATTTCAACGGGATCCACCAGGATGAAAAACAATGAACACCACAGGATCCTTTCCCAGCAATTGTTTGGGATGATGCAGAAGCCTTGGGATGGTGGCAATTGGCCGTCCTTTGAGGCCGTGTTTGGCGGCATTGGTGCAGCTGGTCCGGCACTCAACATCTGAATGTGGATACAAAGACATGAGAGTTCCTCATGAAAACATTTAGTCAAACATATTCTACACATACATAAGATTGTGGCTTAGCTTATTGGGGACTTTTGGATGACAAAAGCATGTTTTTTCATGCATGGCTTCGTGCTGTTGAAGTAATTATCCAGTTCAATTGCCAATTGTGAGTCTGGTTGGCTTTTGATTTGTTTGTATCCTTGTGTGGCAGACAGACTGCTCCCACAAATCAGACAACCGCATGACACACAGGTGGAAGACATTGTCTATGGCGTGCCGCAGGAGCATGCACGCTGCAGTTTCCCCGTCTAGTTCTAGGCGGCCATGTAATCCAAAGAATGCAATGAAAAGATCAGAAGATTGGAGAAAAAATGCGAGCCGTATGATTCGCTCTTAAGATTCTTAAGTTTGCTCAGTTTCCAACATATCTAAATGATTCCAGAACTAAAGTTGAGACATCAACCACATATGCAGCTGCTCCATGTGCCGGAATGTGCATCAGGAACTGGGCCAGCGGATCTTGGACCAGCAGGGCGAGGCATTAAGGGTAGATGTGTCATCATCTCTTCAAGGTATAGATGTGGAGGTACTGGGTTCAGTATCCAAACTCTTGTTTTTTTTAAATTAATACATAGATCGATGCTGCATGATGCTGCCATTCTGGATGGAAACTAGCTCTGGGATAAGACGTCGCGTTTGGTTTCCCGTATGGAGGTGGCCCAGTTGCACCATCTTTTCGTCGACCTGAATCGTGAGGTTTCCCAGATTCCCGGGGGCTGGAAGGGATGTTTCTCGCGATTCCAAAGAATCCCCAGTAACAAACAGTTTACACTTCATACGAGAATCTTCATGATGCCTTTTTGTTCAAGATTCATGACACATTTCCGTTGAAGAGGATCTATGTAATATTATGTGATATTATGTAATTATATTCGTACATGGACATATCTACTGTCTACTGTAAGAATCTATGTATATCCATACCTATACACTGTAGATGGGTGATTCTCCAGCAGCTGAGGCCAGCCGCCTCATTTGGAGGACAAGAAGCGCCGTGTGCGCAGGCGACTTGGGACAATTGGGATGTGGTTGCGATGGTTGCGCGGTTGGGATAGGCCCAGTTTGGATCAGAATGGAGAACCCGTCAACCAGTTTTTCTCTGATTTTTGTTTGTCAAGCTCATGCTTTCGTTTGTGGGACATACTGCAAACATCCATCCGTGACACCATCAATGTGTGGTCCTTGATGGATCATTCATGGTCATTCTTCGAAGCCACACTGAGCAGTTTAAGGGCATCGAAGCTTTGCACATCTTGTATCATCTTGTCATTTTTTTCCCACACCATTTGAAATTTGTCAAGATCTGCCAGACCGCTCGGAGATGGGATGCCACAGATGGACTCACCCCTCATTTGCACCTACCCTGCCAGGCTATTAGAAGCGATGACATTTGTAGATCAACTTGCAAACGTGTGCCAGTGCCCACCGTGGGGCGAGTGAAGTTCTGTTCATGTTGAGCAACTTTCACAGAATTCCGATGCAAAAGTTGTTCTTCTGAAAGTTCTAGATTCTAGAATATACGTATAAATATATAGTTGATTCAGCAGTCCTTCATCTACTTCTTTGTCTATGCAAAAACTCAGTGATGCTGACCAGAACAATTTTTTATCATTTCTTCAATTCTTCCTGACCAGGTACATGGGCCCAATGACAAGGCTCGTCTCTTCACACTTTGTTTGCACTCACCTTCCTACTAGGGCCTTCAGTGACGTATTATTGAATTGAGTTCATTTGCTGGGGTGGAAAGTGCCAGAGGATGCCAGAGGATTGTTCGCGACCTGGTGACGGAGGCTCTCCTATGATGAGCTACACGCGCAAGTGCTGGAAGAGCTGTGGTTGGCACGCTCAATGGCAGGAATCTCAAGAGTTGACTGTGGATCGAGGTGGTGTTTCACAACAAGCTGGACACAAGTTCTGCACTCGAGCAGTACTGGACACTTTAGGGTAGCGACAGCTTGCACTGAGGTTGGGTTGGACACCCTGCTCAGACACTGGGCATGAAGTCATAGACTGCTCGCATTTTTCGGAACCAAATTAGTTTAGGGAAATGGAGGGAGATGTCAAAGAGGAAGCCTTTTCTGGCGAGCTTTTGCTTTGCCGTTGGCATCTCAGGAAGCAGGCACTTCAGTCGCGGCTGCTTAACCAGCCACGAGCCAAGGAACTTTGGGTTCTAACTGCTAGCTACTCCATCAGGGAACATGTCCCCAACATGTCGCAGGTTCTGTGGATTTTTGAGCGTCTCCCTGGGATTCTTTTGGTTATCGCCACCTCGGGTGGGCAATGTTTACATGGAAGCTGGATGAAGCTGGAAGATCATGATGATCACCAGCCCTGCGCACGTGCAGCATCGTTCATGGCCTGGCTCTCCCTGAGGCCGGGCGAGCCTTTTGGAAGCTCAGATACCAACGGCTCCGCGCTTTTGGCTAGTGCATGATCAAACCTTGCAACGCCCGGGCCTTGGTTTTGGTGGCAAAAGTGAGAGCTTCCTGTTGAATGTTGGCACTACAATTTCTGGTTGTGCGGTTGTGTGTACTTCAGTTTCATCATGGCATGGGTTCTGTACGTATTTCATCAGTTGCTGATGCCTGTCCCTGCATGCCTGTTGGCTCAAAGTGCTGAAAGAAAGCCTGGCCGGCCGTTGAAAGCGATGGCCGCTGGCATCACAGTTCCCTATGACACCCTGGGCCTTCAAACTGCTGACCTCATCAACAATCAGTGGCCTTTGCGGTCAGGCCTTTTTCCAGGAATCAAAAAACTATAGCTCAGGTCCCCACGCGTTTTCAGGGACAGTGGGAATCTGGCCTTACAGATCTACAAGGTTAGTTCCAACGAACCCAACACACATTTTTTTGTTGTTGAACGGTGCTCAAAAAGCCCAAAGCCCATGACCAGGCGAAACTCGTCCAAAGGAGTTTACGGTCACATCCACTGAGTATGGAGTTCATGTCCCTTGTGGCTGTGGCTAAAGACAGTGCTCCGGTGGAGGGACGTGTAATGTGTCAACTGAATGGGATCTGATGGGAATGTTTTTTCAGCCAGCAAAGACATGCAGCCAAAGATACACCGTACACTTTAGATCATTTTGGCAGATAGTTCTGCAGCTTACCGCACTTTCGCAATAACACAAGTAAATTCTAGGCGACTATTCTATTCGGTGGCTAGGAGGCAGCTAAGGAGATACTTTTATGGCTAATTCTCCACATTCCATCAGTACATTTCATATCCCGTATCCCAATTTCATCATATTCCATTCAGTTTCCCAGTTAAATGTGAAGCCAAGGAGCAATCAGAGTTTCCCACAGCCATGGCCTAGGCCATGCTGGACAGAGCTTCCAGGCACCCTGCTTTCCTGCGGGGATGTCCAAGCGCATGGGTGCATTCTACGAAAAGACGGGTGTGAGCCAACACAGAACCGAGCCGGGCTTCAGAGATAAGAACTTCAGTGGCAAATTGAGCATGTTTGAGTCAGTTTGACTAGCTCAATTGGCTTGATTTGGGGTGTGCCATCAATTCCAGTGGATCGAGGGATGATGTGGAAGGGCGAATTAAGGGGGGTTTGCCAAAAAGAATGTAAGGTTGTGCTTGCAAATCAACTTGTCAATGAGAAGCAACCAATAAACAGGGTTCATTTGTAATTAGAATCAAAACAGGATCTGGATCGTCCGAAGAGATAAAGGGCCTTAGAGTATCGAATACCAGGCCCTTCTTATTGATCCAGCAACCTAGTCTTTTCCATGTCTTTTCATGCGTTTTCTATCCCACACCCCGCTGAGTTTGTACTGAATCATTTCTCTGTACAGAACAACCACAGGGTGGCCTTGAGTGCAGCTATTCTCACCATTTCACATCATTTTCTTCTGCAATCCAAGTGACTGAGGAAAGGTATGGGAACTTTGACAGAGGGAAAGATCACTGGCACCTTGAGAAGAAGCACCAGATTGCCAGGCCATCTTTGATGCTGTGGTAGGGCAATGATCAAGCTCATGATGTCATGTCAGATTATTCAAAAGCAATTCTGGACTTGATGAAAGGGAGGCAAAGGAAGAGATCTAATTGGCTTTTAGGGTCGACCGAGTTTGAATCTCCCTCAGACGCACATGTTCATGAGAAGTGAAAGTTCAAAGTACGTCCCCACAATGCCGGTGTGACACTTGGTAGTTGCGCTGGAACACCTTAACCGGCCATTGGTATTGAGACGCCATTTTGTGGCAAGGATGGGCACAACGTCCGTATCGAATTGAAGACTGTTGCAGAGCCCTGACACCCTCCAAATTCATGGATTGACACCTGAGTAGATGCTTGGATTTAGCGATACTGAATGGTTATATCATCATAAAATCATATGCTTCATGAATCCGTAGAACCAAACCCTTCACGAGGACACCTTTATTACAAAAACTCAGGAATCCCTGGGGGTACCACAACGCTAATAGCTCTGGAGGGACTGGTACCTTGCTACTGGAGAAGGCGCCCTCGGCGCCCTTGAAGCTCAGATGCAGACAAGTGCTGAGTTGATGGGCGTGTCCAAAACAGGGGACATCCCATTAGTTGATTCATTTTGATTCCCTGTATACACACATAAATATAATGTATGATGATTGCTTGTATATTTGTAATGAATGATTCATGCTGTGTTGAGGAGTAGCTACTCCTCCCAGAGATCGCAGATGTCGGAGCCAACACTCCAAGCTGCTGGGCGACCCGACGACCTGGTGAGCAACGCTGGAAGTCGTCGTTCCACACAGAGCAAGGGCAGTAGAGTCAGTCGAGCGAGTGGCAGCAACGCCAGCAGACGTGTCTTGGAAGATCTTGGAAGAAACCATCAGTGCTGAAGATTCTGGATTTCAGCAAAATTCAGGAAATGTAATTGAGATGTACCAGTAGTTCCCGCACGAGGCGGGGCGGAAGTTGCCTTTTGGATATACTATAAGACCTTTTTCATCTATAGAACTTGCTTGCACCGTGCGTGCGCCA
>BGPT01000227.1:68949-92313 GCA_003297045.1 Symbiodinium sp. clade C Y103
AATCAAGTGAATTGCTAAGCAAGTGAATTGCTAATCAAGTGAATTGCTAATCAAGTGAATTGCTAATCAAGTGAATTGCTAATCAAGTGAAGTGGTAATCAAGTGACTTGCTAATCAAGTGAATTGCTAATCAAGTGAATTGCTAATCAAGTGAATAGCTAATCAAGTGAATAGCTAATCAAGTGAATTGCTAATCAAGTGAATTGCTAATCAAGTGAATTGGTAATCAAGTGACTTGCTAATCAAGTGAATTGCTAATCAAGTGAATAGCTAATCAAGTGAATAGCTAATCAAGTGAATAGCTAATGAAGTGAATTGCTAATCAAGTGAGTTGCTAATCAAGTGACTTGCTAATCAAGTGAATTGCTAATCAAGTGAATTGCTAATCAAGTGAATTGCTAATCAAGTCTTGCTAATCCCAATTCTATTTGTCCGTAACTCGGAAGATTGCTTCCCAACTTCCTTTGATCATAGACATCATAGATATATCATAGATGTTCTAACAAATCCACTCCCGTCCTCCAACCTGCACGCCTTTGTGTGAACTAAGGAGACCACAACAAGGTGAAGAGAAAGCCTGTGTTTGGGGCCTCGGATCTTGGGGGAGTCTGGTGAGGAACAAAAGTTCTGGAGAACTGCCCCACTTTTTGGATGGTCATATTATCATGGATTACCAGATTCTCCAATGGTCATATCTATTGCCCAATCATTGTTGATACTGTTGGTGAGCTCCATCTTTGCCCATCGAACTGAATGACTGGATCACCGACACATCACTGATATGACTGATATGACGTTTTGATATACTTTCCAGCAATTTAACATAGCAATGGAACCAACCAGGGTCCATTTAGTTCAATGTTTTACCTGTTTTTTTAGTACTGTTTCTCAAAAGACAAGATAACTCTTCAATTGGGAAAGGGTACATATCCCGTATATTGACCATATACATATAATCCCCAATTTGAGCAGTTTGCTGTGGAAACCATGGCCGATAAAAATAGATGATAAACATATTAAATAGATGATAAACATATTAAATAGATGATAACCAGCATTAACATTCTAGGTGATGATTGATGATAAACATGATGATTTACCTATCAAACATGAGTTTCCAGTTCGCCAACCGTTAGATAGCCGACGAGGTGGTGATCTGCCACGGAAACGCATGTTGTCGTCTGGATGCCTTCCACCAGGTTGAGGGGCGTTTTTTTGGGGCGGGAGTCAGAATATGTGAGACTCATGGGATGGAATAGCCAGAAAGGAAGTTTGTCCAAAACTACAACTCTAAATTTATGCAATTTTTAGGGATGTTTTAGGATGGAATAACTATAATTCAAAAGCCAAGCTGCGAAAATCTAGAGGATGTTAACCAGAAGGTGGGTTTTGAAGGGAAAAGTGAATGTTTTGGATATAGATTTGGACATTTTTCCAGCCATGAATTCATGGTGGCAACCGGAGGGGGTCCATTGCAAAAGTACCCTCAAACATGCTTCATTTGGAGGATAGTTGAAACCCCAGTTGGATTTCTGGCCATGACTTTGGGTTCCTTGTTCGTTTGTGTACTTCCACTTACTTCCTGGGTTGATGGTTTATTATTTTCATGTGCCCCTGGAAGTTACCATATATACCCTCTGCTAAATTGACATAGACCCTGAAAATCACGAATCTTCGTGGAAACGAATTTTCCAACCCCTATCTGCCAGGGTCTGCGTTGCTTTACTGGAGGGTATACCCGTCTCTTTCTATAGAGGCATCCTAGGTTGGTCCAGATGCTGGTACCGAGGCAAACTCTCCAATCTCAATGGTCAATGGTAGTTCCACCAGCCATGGGATTTCTTGTCAACTTTGGTTGTGTCTTATAATTGAACACTGATAACACTGCATGTTTCTGGGTGGCCTGCCCAAGACAATCTATGAAGCTTCCAGACATACTTCAAGTCAGAAGGTCTGGAGAAAAGTCTAAAATTGTCACTCTTAAACTCAGTCGAAAGTCAGAGGTATCGTGATGTTTTTGGCTTTGGCAATCCATCCCAGCGCCGGCTGAGAACATGGAAGCTGCTGTGGGGGTAAGGGGGGTTCGCAAGCTTATGAATGCTTATGATATAAAAAAATACTGTATCAAGAAATACTAAGCATATAGTAGATTATGAATGCTTACACATGCTTACAATATATATATATATATATACACATAATATTATTATTATATATAGAGGTCTACTCGTGGGTTTCATCCTAAGCTTTTCCCCCACCATCAAACCCCCCGCCCTGAGACTTTCGCGAGAGGTTCATTGCTTCCTGCCTCTGAACATCGCTGTGTGCTGCTTCGACTTCTCCGGATCAGGTGGGGCTTCCCGGCCAAGTCATGGGGAAATCCGCAATAGCTGGATGGTTTTCCATAGAAAATCCCTAGAAAAATGGATGATACAATAGAACATCCTATTAGAATTGATGATTTGGGGGTAACCCCATTTCAGGAAACCTCCGTGTTATTGATAATGCTGTAACTCCAATGCCATAAACCATCGCCAATATCACCATAAATGGGTGGTAACCATCATCCACAAATGGTAGGTTTATGGCATTGGGTTTACCATATTAGATTAGTTGTCCCATATATAATATCGTCGGATGTGATTATATATAGCCCAGTATAGTATATGATTATCCAAATATCATCCAATATCGCATGATATGAAAAAAAAATCCATGATCATCCAAATATATCTAAATATCTCAATATATTTCCGAGATATTGGTGATGGGAGACGTCCTTGGCCTTTTCGCCAAGGCATGAGTGGCGGCGAGTACGTTTCCTTGGGCTTCTTCGAGAGGGACGACTTGGCGTCCGTAGGGACGGCCTAGTGGAATTCCGTGGCGGAAGATTGGGATGGGGATGGAGATTTCAGCTACACCCGGGGGGAGATCCTACACTTTTGTTAGTTTCACTCTGTTTTCATAGACCCAAAGATCAGATTGAACTGAAGAAAAGTGGAGATGCATTTGACAAAAGGTTCGTATGAAACCTATATGATGTGGGACAATCCCTATTTGGTGTCCTTATGAGGGGGTGAACATTCAGAGGCCATCAGGGTTTTGGCTAGCCATAGGAGTGGTAGATTTTAGTGGTAGCTACCAAGTGTTGGTGGAACAGCAGGGTATGGAATTTTACTTTTTCCAGGCAGCTTGAGACCATCACTTCACCTGTGATGATATGATGGAAGTCTGTGAAACCACGAAGCGGTCGTCAAAATTTGCAGCAGTATGCTTCCGGTTGATCAGGAAAATGGAAGGTTCTAGCGATGTTCTGTTCAGGGCAGATTTTTCTCAGAGTTCCAGACTTGTGAGAGAAACCTTGATTAAGCTGATTTTCCCACATAGAGCTCTGAAACAAACGAGACTTTGGACCTAAACGCTCAGTAAAACCGTTCTATATAGGTGTACTGTAGGTCCATGCAAATTGGACCCTGATTCCATAGTCGCTCCGCACTATTTTGCTGGTTGCATGAACATGATATATTGCATAGATTCATATAGATTCACAGTAATTGTATATATCATAGCGTTCGGGATTGGGGTCCGCTAAACGTTTTTCGCACCGATACACCGATACACCGATTGCCGTGCGTGCACCGATACACCGATACACCGATACANTGGGGTCCGCTAAACGTTTTTCGCACCGATACACCGATACACCGATTGCCGTGCGTGCACCGATACACCGATACACCGATACACCGAATGCCGTTTATTGTATTTAGGGTTTGGGCTTGCTTTAGGGTTTGCTTAGGGTTTGTTTAGGGTTGGTTTAGGGTTTGTTTAGGGTTGGTTTAGGGCTTAGGGTTGGTTATAANGGTTGGTTATAAGGCACCGTAAACACAGCGATCGGCGTAATGGCGTATCGATCGGCGTAACGGCGTATCGGCGTAAACACAGCGATCGGCGTATCGGCGCAAACACAGCGATCGGCGTATCGGCGTATCGGCGTATTTACGGTTACGGACCCCAATCCCGAACGCGCTGGTATATATATATATATAATTATATATATATATATGTATATAATCTCTCTCTATATATATATATATATACTTGCATAATCATGTACATACATGTATATTCTTTCGTTTTTAACATATCTATTACCATCTAATTATTCTGAACTTGGGCACTGTCAGTCAGGTAATCCAGAACCTCCGGGAGAAAAGGGCCTACACCCGAGTGGGGACCGCCATTGGTGGGAAGAAGTTGGTGAAGCTACAGGGGAAATCTTGGTGGTTGATAGACTAATATGTCATATTCCACCAACAAGGTGCTGGTAGATTCAGGGCTGAGGGATGTGGATGTCTGGAATGTCTTTGAATCAGTGGAGATAAACCTGAGGCAATTATTCCGATCGATGCAATATTGGTAATATTGATTGCCTGCACATGCCTGCAGTAGGGACATAATCAAACAGGTGATGCAGAGTCTATTTTGAGATGACATGGTGACTTCTGTGGTCTGTTGAAGAAGCCAATCCTTGCTTGATTAAAATACTCGACCAAGTGCATCATGGCCTGAACAACATGAGCTACTCAAACATCCGTTTCGATGTGACTGCGACTGACTCATACACCACCCCAATAGATTTCATCATCAATCTCAAACCACCAGACATGTAGGCCCACATTTTGTTCACCCAGTCAGCCAAAAACCCTTCTCCCTAATGCAAAATACCCGCAATGTTTGGTATCTCGACGCAAAAGGATTCAATGTATGCATTTCACCAGTGGTTTTCTTCGGGGGTTATTTTGATGGGCAGAGAAATTGCCCTGGATATCCCTGGATTGCCGTTCTCGCCGAGGTGGGGGTCTGGGGCAGATCCATGGGGGCGACCACTGCTGTGGGGAAGCTCCAGATGCCACAGCCGAAGATACCGTAAAATCCTGTGAACATCTGGTATTTACATGAAGGAAGTATGGAACACGAATACGAGTCAAATCCTGGGTTTCACACACTTTTCGGCATCTAGTAATTACTTAGTAGTGAGGGGTTGCGAGAAATATGTGACGGATAACTACTTTGAAATATAGACAGGATAACAGTGGGGTATTAATAAGAGTATAGTCGGTATAGTTTGTGGTATGTCACCATGAAAACTGACGGCCTGATCTATACAACATATGAATACATATAACCACATGTGGTGAGCTTGTAACACACATATGGATATGAAGGCATTTCACCACTTAAAAGTGCAATATAGTTTGTGTTTTTTCTTTCAGACCTATTTGGGCTTCAACACTAAGAAGCCGGGATAAAGCACAAATTCTTCAACAGACCCATCCGCGGCTACTAGTGAACCCCTCGATGTAGCTACATGGGACCCCAACAAGAATACATAAATAATCCATTTTCAGCCAGGATTTTAGGGAAGGGACTAACTTCCCAACTTTTCATGCCCTCTGGGAGTCCAACGGCGGCCATGAATCCAATAGTGGAAAATTGCTTGTTGTTCTACACGTTTCAGTTGTTTAGGAGTGTTTTCGATGTTTCAAGCAACCTTAATTATTGATGTTCTCCACCGTCTTCTCAGGTGAGTTTGATCTGCAGCATAGGTTTTTCGTTCTTTTTTGTCTCTTTGCACAGCCTGTTTGGATGCTCAAAACCGAACCATTTGTTTTTTTGGCTTAGTGCCTTGAAGTGTTGCGGAAGCCAAGTCAGCTCAGCATGGATGGCCGTAAAGTACCACTCTCTATCCGAGCTTTGGCCTTGGAGCCTCCAAGGGCCTCGCTCTTGATGCGCTTTCCAAATGCACTTCGCCTCGCAGATGATGGTCTTGGTGTTGGATTGGCGGCGGGGGCAGCGTGCCGAAAGATCCAAAAGAAAGACCATGGCCATGATTCCTCAGTGGGGATTCCTCAGGGAGCCTCACGGGTTCCCGGTCACTTCTCGACATCTTGTGCAGAGCTGAAGTAAATGCTGAGCGCGGAAAGGAATGGATCAGATGTGCTGCCGATTTCCTGTGGCCCCTTTGCCTGTCTCATTGTAAACTTGTTGATGTTTTTTGATGACAGATGCAAAATCATGGTGCAGATCTTTGAAGTTTTGTTTCGCATTGTGTTTTTTGAAGACAGGTTTTTCCTAGGCCAATTCTTGGACAGCACAGTCCCTGTAAAAAGTTGATGTCTGTGCTGTCCCGGATCATTCTTGTAAATGTATCACATGTTCCATCTGTCCATGCTTGGAGAGGCGGAGTTCCAAGATCTTACGCGTACCAAGTACATGAAGTTATGAAACCTCATGAAGACGGAAAGCGATAATTCCACCTCCTGGACTTTCGGCAAGGTACACTTCATGTGGGTCTGACAGAAAATCTAGGGCAATCTCTTGGCAATCCAAGCGGAAATGGAGCTTCAGCTGGTGTCCCAGCATCAATTGCCATGTCTAGCAGTCTGCGGAATTGGCTTCAGATTGACATTCCGGTGCTTCCTAGAATTCGTTATCTTTAAGTCTTTAAGGGGGAAACCAATGGTTTGGGGTACCTCAGTTTTATGATCGTCGTTCAAGAACAGGCAATCTGCCATCATCTGCCATTAGTGCAACATTTTCCCGGAGAGCAGAATCACCCCCCTGAGACGAGATGCCTGAGCAGGCATGGACGATGAATCTACGTTTGGGTCTGTCTGAAAGTATACTACCCCTAAGATCCACTGGTTCTTCAGCATGTTCATCCGTGGGTTATCTTCGGACACACTATGACACATTCACATTCAAAAACACATCATGATGCAGACTGGAGATGTGCAGCCTTACACCCTACCAAGGGTTTCGTTATCACCAGTCAGCTGGAGACCTGCGAGCGATGGCCGTGGGGGTGCTAACGCCGCCCATTGACCAATATTTTGCAGAGGGGTTGAAACCACCCATCAAAAATCATGGGAGAATGTGTCAAAGGCCATGGTCACCATGGGACTTCACTCACTGGACTTGACCGGAATTTGAACGGTCAGCACAGAGCCGATAAAGTCGGCTCACCACAATACAGCCAGAGGACGTTGGTACGATCGAAAACCGGTCTTTCGGCCACGACTATCGTAACTTTGGAACTTGGAACTGTGACAACTTGATAACTTGCAAATCGGGGAGATTTTTCGGGGATCCCAAAGATGTGCATATCGATTGCTTGTGATCAATGATGTTCCATCGCAGTGTCAAAGTTCTGGAGGGAATCTAATTGATCCTACGGTATGGCCAAATCTGCTTATAGATGTCATAAGGTCGCCGCATCCTTTTGATACTGGATTGGCGTGTTGGGGAAGTTTACAGGATACTTGCTTTGTTCACCCAAATATGCTGTAAAACCTGTAACAATTCTGGGAAAAACATAATGTTGTTGGTTTATGTACAACTATCCGTGACTATACAATGATCCTTGGTGTTGCTTCATGTTGTATACACTGCTTTAATTTATTGTTTTTATATATCCTGTCAAATGGATATCTCATGAACTGAAAACTAAAAAGATCACTTCAAATCCTTTTAAATAACTTATATCATGGGGAATATTTACAAACATCTCCCCCTTAGATCCCTCATATTTAACCAGACCATTGTAGCATATTTACCTATAATGGTCAGGTTGGTGTCATTTTCCCGCCTAAGGTCCTCCATAGTGCCCGAGACCCTTCGCTGGCGGGTGTGGTGCTGCCGACTCGCTTGAGGAGTGAATTTCAAAGCGAAAGGAGCTCTGGGGAATTTCGAGGATCACTGGAAATGGATGGTTACCCTCTGGTAAACTGTTACATAACTATGGAAGATCACCATTTTCAATAGCTAACTGTTAGTTTACCAGAGTATAATCTGGGGATATCTGATGAGATGGATACTTGACATGGTTGGAGATGGTTGGAGTATATCCCCACACTTTCAAACGTTCTATATCTGTTGGAGAATCTATGCCTGATAGTTGATGATCAGTTGATGTTCAAGAATTCACCAACCCCTGTTCAGGTGGGATGATAATAGTCAATGTACCCATGTGCTCCAGGGTGCGGGAATATTGACTCCACCATTTACGAACGTACCTCCATACTTTCACCCAGTCTTGCAGGTAAATACTCCGTACATAGAGCATATGCATATGGGAGATGTGAATGTCTCCCGCAAAATAATCGGGGATATATTCCCCCACATAAATCATACGGGATATGATGGGATGAATGTAATTATGTATTTGTAACGCTATGACGACAGTTGGATCGTGAAGGCTGTTAGCGACAATGGCGAATGTCACCAACATATGTACATATATATATATATAACTATATATAGACATATATATATATATATACATATAATTATATATAATATAATATAGAATATACATGGGGATTCAGCGAATCCCAGGTGGCTGTCATGGTTTATGGTGAATCTTAACCATCTATGATTGGGGCGGTCACCTCTAGTGGGCCCGAACAGCCGCGACAAGCACCACTCAGCTACGGATGGGAGCTAGTACTGCATGGGTGGATCCCCCATTGCTTGAAATGGGTATGGATGACTATCGCAAAGCCTATGAGTAGCCAAATAGAAAGCCTGTAAGTGGGGATGGTTTGATTATGTTTAATTAATGAACCCGATCATTTGTGGATAGGAAACGGGAACGGTTTACTGTCTGGGAATCAATCATGGCCATGAAAACCCAATTTCCAATATAAATAGGTTCTAAATGGCGTTGTTCCGAAATTGTCATATGGAAATATATTGAACTACCAGCGGGTCTTGCCTGAGAGTATCCATAGCAAGCCGTGAGTCGAGGATTGTGGAATATGTGCATGCATCACAGGACTATAATGGACTATATATATATATATGTTTGTGTAAACGTGCAATTAGTCAGTCAGTTCACACATAGATTCGCCTTCTTTTAACATCTTTGAACAACATGTTCATAGACTCTTAGACGTAGTCCAATTGAGTAAGTATCTTTGATACTATATATTTACTATATATACACACTAACATCTGCTTGCCGCTTAAAATGCAAAAATACAATGGTGGTATGTGGTGGGCAGTTGACAAACATTCTGCAGTAAATTCTAGACAAAGACTCCTTTGAATTGTAAGTCTGCTTTAAATAAGCAAAACAACACTGCAGTTACAAATGGAAATATTCATCACTCTTGGGTTTTTGAGCTTCTTAGGTGGTGTGGATACAGTGGAATTGGCAGCAAGAAACACGTGCCAGGTGGCAGACAGCCCCTTCAGCGACCTTTGGAACCTCATGAAGGAGGTAGGGAAGATATGGGAAGATGCTCCGATAGGGTGAAACAATCCGCTCATATCCGCTCCTTTTTTCTGGAAAACCCTTGAATGACTGGGCTCCTCAAATGAAGAGATGCAGTACTATGTATACATATATATATATATATTTATAATATGTATATCATGTATATATATATATATACACGGCAAACCCTGGCCTTTTGCCCCGGTCCCGCAATGACGGTGGCGTGATCATCATCATCATCATCATCATCATCATCATCATCATCATCATCATCATCGTCAAGCGGGTTTTGGGGGCCATTCAGCATATTTGTTCAGAGGGGATGGGGGATTTGATCCCTTGTGTAGATAAGTGGAAGTTGATAAACCAGTCCACATATTTGTTCAGAGGGGGTGGGGGATTTGATCCCATATGATGTAGTTGTATGATATATCTACATACAAACAATGTTGTGGGCTGGGGCAGAAGGGGGGGATTGCGATATATATATATATATATATGTATATATTTGTATACATACATACACACATACATAGACATATTATCTCTATATATTAAAACAAAAACCGTTTCCCATTATTTAGTTCGATCCTCGTGGAATGCTCATTTTTTTTGCGGCCCCTTTTCGTTTGGGTGGTAAACCCAGATTATCTTGTAAATTTTCCCACTCCCCAAGCCAGTGATATTTTCCGATGATACGGATATTTTGTGCGGATAGTGGTTCAGAACCCCGAAAAACACCATGTGTGATAGTGTGATGGGACATGTTTGGCCTGAGTGGATCAGATTCAACTATGACCCTTTACCAACCATGCGGATTTATCATGATTTATCGTGATTTATCCCACTAGATATTCTTAAACAGCTATCACAATCCATTTATGTGTGGATATACCATAATTGATACCGTAAGATACCTCACTATAAATCACTATAGTAGTTATTGTAATTGTCATTACATTCCTGGTCGGATGAATCCCCCCTTGCAGGTTCAACTTATCAAAATTTGTCAAGTTATCATCTTTGTCACTGTTCACCGTTTTCTTCGCGTGTCGCTATGCGTGCGCTCTTGCGAGATTGTGAACTCCAAGTTGAGGGTGCCGGACATCATGTGCCGTTCGGGGGACCCAGGGGATTCTCATCCATGGGGAACTGGTCCAGGGAGCAGCCCGGTGGCTTGTCAACTTTGGTCAAGAATGATAAGAATGTTTGTGCACACACACGCCACCTCACGATGAGGTCATTAAAAACGATTGATTAATGGGTTTCAAATCCTAACAATTTGGGAGGATAAAAGACCATCAAAGACATAAGATGTGTTTGTTGATCATCATCAAATCTTCCAATAGTGCGTTGGTTTCATCCCCTCAATATCGAAGAGATTCTAAATATGTTCCCACACAGTATCCAATAGCCGACATAACTGATGTGTGTAACCGACTACGTACTATAGCTGCAGTTCCCATGGTATTTCTACTTGGAAGTGCAGTTCCATGAGCTGAGTGGATGTATGTATATCTATATATCCACAGTTATAGGGTCTATATCCCAATTTATGGAGAAGTTCGAGCATGGGTTATCTCCTGATATCCCATCATATTTCAATGATATCTCCAGATTTCAGGTCCGGTTTTCGAAGGGATCCGCCTGGCGATTCAGCAGCAGGAGTGGCGATTTTTCAATGGTCACTGGTGGCATGGCATGGGGAAACCATGAACACCCAAAACGGTGTTAGAATGTGTTACATGTAATTGTTCCATTATACAATGTTAAGGTGCTCATATTGTACTTTGATATTATATTTCTATAGTTGTGTTATTTTTGCAAAACAAAAACAAACTATGACTATGGTTCTGATTATTAACGACTATTATGGTTGCTTTGACCCTAAAGGAAACCGTAGACGCTGAGAGGGCGATGGCCGATTTGTTTCAGAACAAATCTTGCAGGATATGAGTTATGAAAAAGGATAATGCCGGATATGTGTTCGATGATTTTCCCAACCTCCATTCTTCGTGCCGCGATTTCTTAGCAGCCAGCCATGTTCGATGAAACCGGAGGGTAACCTTAGTGAATTTCGACTTCATAGTCGGGTTGCATTGTTTATGTTGCCATTAAAGTGGATGGTCGTCATCCCCCATGCCATGTTCAGCCCGGCATACCCTCCTGGAAACTAACTATAGATGTGGCAAATCAACGAAAAATCACCATGTTTGTATACACGTCATCATTTGTGAAATTCATAGATGGGCCATTTTCCACATTCATCCCCTGCGACTGGAGCTGGGTATGGCTGGATGATGGTCATCAATCCATTAGGGGGTTCATAGAATTTTCGTAAAGCAAGAGTAAACCATCCCCGAGTTTAGCCTAAATATGCCTAAATGAATTAGCCATGAAAATATGGGTGGTTCAATGTGGTTTATGACGTTGCTTTACTAACGGATACTAACAGTACCCCCTTTATAAGGAATTCCCAATGATTGTGCCAAGACCAGGGGCCCCATTCATCCCATCTAACTTGATCATGACACCCACGAAATCATCGCTGCTCACATGCATAGCCTGGTGTGTAAGCCCCGCTTCAGGCGGGCTTCGACATTTGTGAGGCCTGGGTGGAGAACGTAGCTGGTTGTGCGGTTTCAACGTGTTTTTTGTGTGGGTTTGATGAACCAACACTGAAAGATTCTGGCCAGAACATGCCAGAACAAACGTTGGCAACTGATGTTTGAGTGATTCATGGTTTCGAACATGTGTGAATTTCCGCAATTTCCAGCTCGACTTGGGATGATGATATGGTTGTGGATCACACTGATTGGCCACCAAGAAAGGCATGCTTCCTACCAAAGATTGCCAAATTTGTGGGTCATGATATTCTTCTGGAAGATATGCACGTGGCTGATCCCCAAAGAGAGGCGAAGCTCCCTTGGTTCACACCATTGGACTGGGGCCAATGACCTGCACCAAACGATAACTAAGTTGACTTAGAACCTGGCAAACTAGGGTGAATTGGAAATTATGGGATAGAACTGTAGTTAATGTGTTTATAAACCAACTTATACCGAGCGGTGATTTTTCGTGCTTTCAAATCAACTCATCTGCCGGGGCGAATTTCAGGTGTCTCCTCTGAAGCACCTGGACAGTTGCTTCGTGGCAGCCTCAAAATCCAAACGCACAAACTCGAAGCCTCCACTTTCAAAGAGGTTATAAAACAATGGGTTGACATTGTTCTACATGTTGCAAATGATTTGATCATATTTGATATGTCAAGTTCACAACATTCCGTTCTCCACTTCTGGACGCCGCTTCAGATTTTAACCGCGGAGTTCTTGCAGTTCTTGGGTGATTGTTGATTCCTGGATATCACTGATTCTAGCACCCCGAGTTGCCCATCTTCTTCTTGCACGGAGAAGCGGACAGCGGGGGCATCTTGGGGCTTGGGGCATCCACAGGGCGGGCGGGAAACGCTGGGTTTTGACATGGCTTTTCCCAGGGGAGTTCTATCCAAAACCCGAAGTCAATGGCAAGTTGAAGGTGATGCTTAGCCGTTTTGTTGGTAAAGTTGATGTGCATCTGTCTGAAAATGGAGTATATGACCAATTATTGCTTAAATAGGGATAATGATGATGGATTTACGGGTACATGATTTTCAGACAAATCCATGACTGTAGATTTCTGCTTCCCCCAAGACGACCCACATGACCTTGATGAATTCTAGCTGAAATCTCAAGCTTTGTCTCCGGCCAAGGATGCTTCACAGCTTATCAGTACCCTTCAGTGAACTAACATAGATATTTAATTGTATTTGGACAATCCACTGATTGAAAATATTCTGAGCCATCAAAGATATCCCTGTTGATTTGTGATGAGAAAGGCGCTTATATTATATTGCAGTATATACCTGGTTTATTGGGGGATTGTCGGGATTGTTGTAAAAAAATCTGAAACTATTGAAACCAAAAAAAGGTAGACAACTAATGAAAACTATCAGCCAACCAGTATTTCATGGGATGGGAACCACAATATTACACACCTTCCTAAAATCTCTTTTATCCTGATTGTATTCCCCAGTGCCCCAATAATTATTGATGGTTGATACCAATATTACGATGGGACCTGATGGGACTATCAATCACTTAAATAAAATCCTAACAAATCCCTCCTATATCCCGAATTGTCATAGTTCACAATCAATCCCCTTATTGGAATATGGAGGTTTCCTATAAAATAGGCGTACCCCCCAATCATCCATTTCAAATGGGATTTTCGAATATAAACCATCCATTTTGGGGTGCCCCCATTTATGGAAAAGCCCTCAGCGTCCAGGATGCCTTCGTTCAGCCGCACCACTCCGAGCTGCTGCGGAAGGGCTGGCAGGGCGAGGCCACACGGGTCACCATGCCGGACACGGAGCACAACGACCACCGCAAGATGGCCCGGTGAAGCGGGTGAACCATGGAGGAGTTCACCAAAACTGCTGGTTGGGGATAGAATCTGGTGAAACCTTGGGGATTTTTTGAGCTGGATCATCCGATGTTTTCTGGTTAAATCCGCAGTTTTTAGGATTGCTATAGATGCACATAATGATGGCCATAGATAACGGATTCACCCAGAAACAATGTGGATATGATCAGATACGCATGGTGGATTTAGCCTAAATCTGTTGCCATTTTAATGGATGCGTGAGAAAGAACACAAGGTCAATGTTGGGTATACAAAGTATGATCACCATTCTTGCGATGTAGCAAGTTGTAGCACTTTGTTGAGGGCGGCATAACACTGCATAACAAATCCAGGCATACTTGGAACGTAAAATTAAGATCCAGGAGAAAACATGAAATGTCTGATAAACAACGACATCAATCATTACCGGCAGATTGGTTCCCCCCTACCCCCTCCCCCTACCCCCTCCTGGTGGTCTGAGGTGAGGAGCGTTTCATCGCGCGCGCAGCACTCTTCATGGTAAGGGCCTTGCGCAGGGACTCCCGGTGACGCCTGGGATGTGGTGCCGGAGGTGTTTGTGTTGGTCTGCAAATGGGGTAAAGACACCACCCGATTTCCTGGACTGGATTCTCATCATGTTTCCACCATGAACATGGTACTTTCAGGGCAAACCATGGTAACATTATGTTTGCCTCGGACTGCTTGGGCTTCCAGCTCTAGACAACTCTGGTTGAACATCAAGAAAAATGAGGTGAAGCGACTTAAAAGACCTCACCAGAAACGGTGGTGTAATGGGGTTCACATCATCTCAAAGGTGGCGTTGTCAACTCCTAGGGGGTGAAGTAGTAAAATGGCCAAGCAGGATAGATTCCTCCCAAGTCGACTTGGGATTCGCAAACGATTGTTTTAGGACCAACGGCAAATATCATGTGTAGACTTGAAGACTAATACTCACTTAATCTTCCCATGCCTTTTCCAGCACATCTCGCAACTTTGACCTCTACATTGCGCCATCATGAATCCACCATTTGTGTCCATGTGAATTAATGTCTATGATTCACTACTTCCTGACAAGGTACTTCATCCTCCAAGTATCACTAAAATCATGCCCCAAATACTCCTCAGAAGGTACTTGGATCCAAATATGGGCATTAAATTGTATCTCATTGATTCTATTTTATATTGATATTATTTGATACTATTCATACTATTTCATACTATTATCCCAGAATGTCCCAGAATGTCGCAGCTTTCAATGGATATCAATGGATTTTTCAGCCATGTCAAATCCCCCAAAACGGACACTTTAGGTTGGGAGAGTTACCTGGACAATCTGGCCGCTTGTCCTACGCGTTTGCATGAACATGGCATGCTTATCGATGAAAGCAGCGGGATCGGTGGATACTGACTTTATCTGACTTTGGTGGATTTGTTGATGATGATACTGTACCCATTGATGATGGATTTTGGTGTTTTTTATTTTTTTGGGGTTTCATGAAATGTTGGGCATATTCATGCCCAACGGGATAGATGATGGATTTTATGTATGCATAACCTACATGGTTTGCAGTTATTTGCAGTATGATTTGAGAGATCTTGTAACGTTTGTGAAGCAGCTTGGGAACTTACCAACCATATACTATGACATACATGACATGGGATCGTTGAATTAACGTGACGATGATGAATATGTGATGTCTGGAAGACACTCAGGTGGCTTCTTGATAGAAAGGATCCTTCTACAGTATCTACAGTGTTTGACATGAAAAGGTGCTCAACATTTTGGGTCAACAGCAATTTTCCAGGATTTTCACAGATTTTCCTGTTTTTTTGTACCACCAGCAAAATTTGGCATACCTAAATGGAACCTACCCAGTTTGGTGTTGACTTTGGTGCGAGCTTACTCGGCAACTTTGCTTCCCACAATTGAGTGAGCTCGATTTTCCTGCGGAAAGGAAGTGATTCCTGTGAATATCAGACGTGGCTGGCTGGGAAATGCAAAGTCAGTGGGCATTTTAATTCGAAAATCATCGAACTACTTTGGGCAATTTGTCTAAGTTTTGCATCCATTGGGCTATATGGTTGTATATGGATCTGGAAACATCGCACGCATCAGCAGTTCCATTGAAAGGCCAATGATGCTCCAGCTGTAGCATGCTAGGCTATATGGTCATGATCTCTGAAGAGGGTACCTATTGACCCATGAATTTGGCCACATTGTGTGCTTTAGCCAATCTGTATCAAAGTCATGAGCCCATCCCGATTTCGCCGATGTTCTTTGGGTATTTTGAGCCAATGAACCAGTCTTCTGTGGAGAAGAATCATTCATGAAACAGGGATGATCAGCATTTTCGTTGAAACAATGGTTGATATTCCTCCCAGCAAGGAGAGTTGAGAGATGCCACTTAGGATATGTATCAGTCAGGCTAGCGCATGATCAATCCATCGTGATCCTCGTAGCTTGATATATGGGGATAGATCAAAACCATTCAACATATTTTTTTACCATATGTTTTTTGGGGGATGATGAATGATGAGCAGCCGTAAGTCCATATAAATCCCAGCTGTTTTGAATAGCTGCCCAGAAATGAATCCAGATCTTATCAGTCTTATCATCAAAGTTTTTCGAAAAGATTCAGAATGAGATATACATAAGATACACCAAACTATAACCCTCATGTAAACTGTAAACCAACTATCCCAGTAGACCGCAGTAGACATGGACGGTCGATCCACGATGGTCGATCCAAAATGGTTCGTCCGAGGCCCTGGAGGCGTTGACCAAAGGTTTGCTTCCCACTACGACCAACCTCTCGCGCGTGCAGCGACTGGGGCGACTGGTGATTTTCTTTGACTCAAAATTTGTAGGCTGATCGAGGTTATCTAAAGCCATATTACCAACTTGGAAAATATCAGTTATGATTATATAGCTATAGTAGCTATGATGATACGGTTGATGATGGTGATATAGCCAGCATTTTTGGGTGATAGTTGATATCTATAGTTGACGGAGGCTATCGAACAATTAGGTGCACGACCTTGTGCTGCTGTTAGACATCGTCAAAATAAGGCATTGATCATTAACCAACAATAGACATTTCTGAAATCTCAGCGGGCAATGATGGCCTATTTGAAGCCATAGGTGAGGTGAATATGAACATGCAAGATACAGATTAAGATTGATACCCTCCGGTAATCAAACATAGCAACAGGAAATGGAAAATCCCTTATGAATGGAGGTTATAATATCTTGCAATGGGAAAACACAAAACATTGCCATGTTTGATTATTACCAATGGGTAAACATTAACTTGGGTTAGTGAACTTGCCACCACAGTTACGAAGTGAAAATGTTTCACCAAGCTTCGTAGGGAAAAGTGATGATGGAGTAGTCCTGGAGTACAATTGGGTTTGTCTAAAAATATGGTACCTCTAAATCCATTGGTTTATCATCATTTTTCCATTCAAATAGCCACTTGGGGATATACCCCATTTTAAGACACCCCCAATTCAAGATGGAAGTCAACATGAGCCATGTCGGATGGTCCAACAGTCCAAGAATTTCTTTTTGGGCAACTGATTTTGAGAGGGTCATCTTGAACTTCACCAGGGTCGTTGCTGAAAAACCTCGGAAGGTGCAACGTGATCAAGTTGTGCGGCTGAAATTCATTGACCCAAAAATGGAATGCTGTGTCATATGCTAAGATATTTCAATATTGTGGTCCATTGGTACCAATCATTTTGAGCCATAGCACTGTGGGATTGTACAATAAATGCTGTGCCACTATACCCCACTTCATCACCCATAAATGAAACCAAATCTGGCTGGGAAATCCCTCCAAAAGAATATCCATCAAGTTTACCGAGATGTATTCAGATCGATTCCTCTCGGATTTCAAACACATGTTTGCCAAATTGTTTGATTACTAGAGGGTATAACCAGTGAACTTTCAAATTTGCTGCTAAAATTCGATTAAAATCCAGGTGTTTTGCTTGTTAAATCCTCATGATTCATGGATTCCATTGATATAAATCCAGTGCTTTTGCTTGTGAAATCTTCATTTGTCATGATCGAAACAAATGGCACCGGTTCCAGGTTCCCGCTGAACGGCTCAGGTCCAACTTGAACGGCTCGGCGACCTTGATGGCGGCGGAACATTTTGAGAAGCTGGTGCCGCGGTGTGCGTCTTCGGTTCAGGTGTTTGTGTTTGTTCGTAGGGGTTTGCATAGATGGGGGTACCCAATCCATCGATATCCATGATGGAAAATCCCAAACACAAATAGATGACGACCAGGGGTACCCCCATGGATTGGAAACCTCCAATTCTTTTTAGCAACAAATACACCAGGTTTATATGTCCGTCACCCATTTGTAGCAAAATGCGGCGTGTGCTATTACTTTACCAACATTTGTTGTTTTATGGTGTGTTTATTTGTCTAAGGAACGTGTCATACATAGATCAAAAGAGGCCTTTCTGCATGGAGCATATGCGAATCGAGGCCAGGCATTTCTGCTAGTTGCATGTCAACTGATTGGTGGTACATCTTTCTTTCCTGCGAAGAGATGCCATATGACTTGACCAATATTTTTTGGGTTGAAGGTTGAAACCGCCGAT
Organism: Symbiodinium sp. clade C Y103; assembly: GCA_003297045.1. NCBI lineage: Eukaryota > Dinophyceae > Suessiales > Symbiodiniaceae > Cladocopium > Cladocopium sp. clade C. The sequence continues at coordinate 87,292 of BGPT01000227.1, forward strand.
TGTTATTGGTTGGTCCGTATACGTGCCCCTGGTTTAGGGATGGAAATTCATGACTTCCTATTCTCCAATCAATCAACATACTGTAGATATGGAATTCCCACCATTTGTAGATCATTTTCCTAGGGGAAGCATGGTTTTCCACATTTCTGATCAGGCCTTGTCCAGCGAGATTCGCAAGATGGCCATGTTTCTGGGTCAAAGGAGGGTCCGGATGGGGGAGGCTGGAAACTCTGCGCACATTTGCGCACTCTGTTTGCGTTTTTTATTTTTTATGTTGACTTTTTTGTGCTGGTTTTGAGGTCTCAGAAATGAACAGACAGGACGCTATTGATCAATTTTGGATGTTCAGCCGATATGTTCGGATACGTGGTTTTGAATTATGATCCGGACAGAGAAGGGACTACACCATGTAGGTACTCTTTCAATCTCTTTCAGGATTTTGACTGTGCTCAAAGGTATTGGAGCTAGTGACTCATTGTATTGGTGCAAGTTCCGGGTGTTGATGGGGCTGCGGCTCCAACTTTGGGTATAGAACAAGCAGGGATCAACGTGAGATAATAGGGTGATGGGTCAAAACCTATATTATTGCGTGTTATTACCATATTTCGGGGAATAAACATCCACTGACCAGCTATCTTAGGGTATTTAGGGTCTCAAGGTTTGGACTCATAGCCATATGACTACGAACCATTCCTGTTCTCGGTATTCGAAGATATGGAATGCTATGAAGTCATGAGAAGATGGGTCTTTGGAATCGTGGACGGTTCACGGTTCAACGGCCAGGCTTTGGGCTCATCCCCTGACCCGTGGTATCTATCCCGAGCCAAGAGGTCATGAAATCCCGCGCGTTTAGAAAGGTAAACAACGCCACTCTGCGGCTGCAACCATGTCTCCAAAGTATCAATATCTTGCTCTGAGGGGTTGGAATTCTGATTCCCCATGAAGAATTTGAGTAACGGCTTCCTTCTTTTCGCATTTGGAATACTACTATCAAATAGTATGAATATGCTGGGCCGCGGTCCTAGGATGATACCAAATGCTTGTAGTCTCCCCTAGGGTCCATGGGTATCCAGCCAAAGTCCAGACACCCGCGGGGCGTTTGGTTGGCTGCAGATTGATTGGTTGATGGAAATAGGGAAGCTACGTGCTCGAGCTGTCCCGGTGGGACAACCCCGCGCCTGGCACCACTCCTTAAGCGAACCATTCGCTAAACCACGATGATTTTCCCTGTGCAAAATGTTTAGCAAGACCATGATCTGATCCAAAAAACGTCCACAGGGGGATCACATCTTTGCTACCGATGATCTCCCCTATGTTAGATGCTTATCCCAGTCATGATATTTGGGCGTGTCTGCAAATGGCGACTACCCACAAGCAACTTCAATAGAGAAAATAATCCAGTGGGTCTTGTGGTACCCTATTTTCAGACAACCCTATATATATATATATATCTATATACATATTATAAAATATATATATATATAATCATTCATATATCCATGTGATATTTTTGGATGGGTTGATGATTCTCCAATGCCCGTGTAGATCCCCACGAACCACCTTGGATCGGAACCCCTTAAGGTCCCGAGATGTGTCGGAGCGGCAGCTGGGGCTGGTGCTGGCTGCTGCCGAGCTGAGCGGCCCGGGGACGAAGCTGGATGGTTCGATCGGGATGATTCTACTAATGTTGGTAAAACAATAATAAACCATCCCCCCAAATCACCATAAATAGGTGGTATATACCATTCCAAAATGGATGGTTTATTATTGTTTTACCCACATTACTACCCCCTGGTAAACTAACGTGGTGTGTTTTTGAAAATAGGGGCATATCACCAAATGGCCACTTTGATAGGGAAAATGTTGACAATCCATTGGAATTGGAGGTACCCCATTTTCAGACAAACCCACATAGCTATGGAAAATCACCATTTGTAAGATGTAAAGAGAAATCAACGGTTTCTATGGCGATGTTCAATAGCTATGTTAAATTACCAGAGGGTATCGATAGGAATTTTAAGCATGAATTTATGGGGATAGCAGTCAGTGAATGGAACTGATAAATGATGGTTGGTTGATGACTAGTTCAGGGATTTAACCAGCATTTCTAGGGGAGTAGATGGGGTTTTAAGTATCAAACATGTGGGAATATCATTGATAAATGATGTTTGGTTGATGATTAGTTTGGTGACTCTACAAACTAATATTTATCATGTGGAATATCACAATCCATGAAAGGGGAATCCCCTTTGCATCTAACCAGTACACAGTGAGTAGCATGGTGGATTTGCCATGATTTACACCCAAAGCATAGCAATCTTCATAGGGAAGTACAATTTGAGAAAGGGGGATTTTAATGGTGATCTAAGCAAGAAAGCTAAAAGGGTGTATAAAACCAACCATGATATGGGAATATGGTGGGATATAAAGCAACCACCCGATATTAGTTACATGAGTTTCTCCAAGCATCGTCAACCTTGAATTTATGGCTGTTTCAATGAGGAAATGATGTTCTCAAGCGTCGGATGGAACAGGATAGCTGGGTCGCCGATCTTCCGGCAAACCATGGGATTTCGTGTCGTTGTAAAGCACATGTGAGTAAATTGGGAGAATATTTGGAGTAAGCCCCCAGAGTTTATGTTGTCAGGAAGTCTTGTGATACCAAGAGTCCATTGAAATCCACCAGGGAATCCTGCCCATCAAAACATGAAACGACGGTGTGGTTCACAGGTGGCACGCTGGGGTAGGGTGAGATTTGTTTCCCTGGAACCAGAATCCTTGGATATAGCATCTTTTTGCTGCAAGGGAGGTCGTTGCTGCGAAGTTGTGAGGCTTTCTAGACATCAAACGTTCGCTAGTAGTTGTTGGTTCAGTTCTTTTTCTTCTTTTTCTTCTTAAACATATGTATAAAAACCATATGAACAGTGGAATATCTGCCAAGATTTCTTCAATTTTCTTCCTGGAATATCATGTGATTCAGGATGAACATGAATAAACCACAACCTGTTGGTTATCGATTAGATCTATCCTAGCCCATCATCATGAACCATATAGTTAGTTGGTATTATATAATAAGTACCATACATTAAGCACATATTCACAATTGTATTAGCCAACATTATATAGTGTTAACATGTGTTAACCATCAGTACTATATTGGCCAAACATTAGTTATCACCATTTCAATACGTTCTCGCTGAGCATCAGGCGCTTACAAGGGAGCCGAGAAGGTCAGCCTGGGCCCTGCAGGCACTAGATCCTGGGTTGGAAGATGTCCTTGGGTGAAAGGAACAGCGGATTTTGGTACCTTAAAATTCCTGAAAACTAGAAGAACATCTCAAATTTGATAATTTGTCATCACTTTACGTATGAATGTTGCCATTTTGATCCATTCTGATGGTTGATAACATCATCATCACCTATGACAATTGCCGTCAATCGGAGGTAGAAAGCATAGTTACCACATTTTCAGACAGACCCAAGTGAAGCATCTTTGCATTCCACTGTTGCAACATCTACTGGACCATTGGAAGATAGTCCATCCACAAAAGTTTCAGTTGCCAAAGCCTCGGGATTAGCTGGGGATTGGACACGCAATGTCACCTATTTGGTGACTAATACCCAGTCTGGATGAATAGCATCGCAACATATCGCAACAACCCACTTTGATCAACCAACAGAAATTCCGAATTCCGAGATACGCTCCAGGCATGGTCCATATTTTCCCAACGTTAAGCCCAGAATGACCCCGTTTTGAGCAGCTCCGTGGAAAGGTTCGACGAGGATGAAGTTGCCGGGAGCCTTCCAGGGCACCATTTGTTACTTGGTGGAAACCCTTTGGGCTGAGGGAACCTGATGAAGGGTACATACGTAGGTTGGATATGTCGCTTTTAAGCTACTTATATATTTCATGCAGGTATGTACAATATATATATATATACAATATATATATGTATTATCTATCTATCCATCCATCCATCCATCCATCCATGCATGCATCCATCCATCCATCCATCTATCTATCTATCTATCGATCTATCCCTATCTATCCATCCATCCATCTATCTATCTATCTATCTATCTATCTCTATCTATCTATCTATCTATCTATCTATCTATCTATCTATCTATCTATCTATCTATCTCTATATATCTATCAATCTATCTATCTAGCTAGCTGTCTGTCTGTCTGTCTGTCTATCTATCTATCGATCTATCTCTATCGATCTATCGATCTATCTATCTATCTACCTATCTATCTGTCTGTCTATCTATGTATCTATGCATCTATGTATCTATGTATCTATGTATCGATTTATCCATGTATCATGTATCGATCTATCTATCTATCGATCTATCTATCTAAATCTATGTATATCTACTTATATCATCTTATATCTATCTAGATCTATCTATATCATTCTATATCTATCTATATCTATCTCTCTATCTATCTACTTGTAAATCTATTTCTATCTATATCTAGCTATCTATCTATCGATCTATCTATCTATCTATCTAGTGAATTACCTACCTATCTATCCATCTATCTATCTATTTAGTTTCCTACCTATCTATTCATCTGTCTATCTATTTAGTTACCATCCTATCTATCTATCGATTCCTCTATCTTGCCATCCATCTATCTTTCTATCTATCCGATCCATCAATCTATCCATCGATCTATCCAGTATATATCTATCTATCTCTATCTATCTCTATCTATCTCTATCTATCTCTATCTATCTCTATCTATCTCTATCTATCTCTATCTATCTCTATCTATCTCTATCTATCTCTATCTATCTCTATCTATCTCTATCTATCTCTCTCTATCTCTCTCTATCTCTATCTATCTTTCTCTATCTATCTTTCTCTATCTCTATCTATCTCTATCTATCTCTATCTATCTCTATCTATCTTTATCTATCTCTATCTATCTCTATCTATCTCTATCTATCTCTATCTATCTCTATCTATCTCTATCTATCTCTATCTCTATCTATCTCTATCTATCTCTAT
>BGPT01000227.1:92352-131330 GCA_003297045.1 Symbiodinium sp. clade C Y103
TCTATCTCTATCTATCTCTATCTATCTCTATCTCTATCTATCTCTATCTATCTCTATCTATCTCTATCTATCTCTATCTATCTCTATCTATCTCTATCTATCTCTATCTATCTCTATCTATCTCTATCTATCTCTATCTATCTATCTATCTATCTATCTATCTATCAATCATCTATCATCTATCTATCTATCTATCTATCTATCTATCTATCTATCTATCTATCTATCTATCTATCTATCTATCTATCTATCTCTCTATATATATATATATATCTATGTATATATATAGATATAGATATAGATACAGATATAGATGTACATATATATATATATATATGTGCGCAATTCCGTAGTGATTGTATCTCATGGCCATGGGGATATGATTGGATCTGGTTTTCATGTTCTCTAATGAAAATCTATAGCGAAACAAGTCAGACCTTGGCTTCAATTCACAAGAAGAATCACAGTCTGGGATTCCGAAACATCGAGTATATCAATAAAACAGATATAACGTGGCAAACCCAAGAGTAAAGCCATCCACAATTTGCTCAGAAACGGTTTGTAGAAACAAATCCAAAATTGGAGCATTCAGTTTTGATCAAAACTTGGAGCCCCATCAAAATTGGAGCCCCAAGCCAATTTGTGTTGGTGTGCAGACAGACCGATGCACGGAAAGACAGAACGGGCTGACAGGCTGACAGACTGATACACGGAGACAGAGACAGCGATAGAAACAGCGACATATATATATACATATATGGTCCCACGCCCCCGGGGTTAAAGAGTAACCACTAACCGTATTTTACCTCCCTAGTGTTTCGGCTTCAGCTCATGAGTTGTTCCTCCTGCCGGGTCTTTGGAGGTCCGGTTTGTGGGGCGTGTCGAGCTGCCCAGCGGGTCCTGGCTCTATTGCAGTCGGGCCGGGTACCTGCTAAGGCCGAGAACCGTGTGACAGGACTCCTCCGGGGCATCGCTGGTGAGCTCAGCGACTTGGTGGCCCCGGGTCATTGAAAGGAGCCGCGCCACCAGGAGGTGGAAAGAAGGAAGCAAGTGAGTCCAGCTACGAGCCGGAGGAGGGAGAAGAGGAGGAAGCCAAAGCCGAGGATTTGGCTGAAGGTGCAGAGGCCGCCAAGGGACCAGCTGAGAAAGGCAAGGAGGAGCCAGTTCGGGAGGTGAGAGAGCAGCCTCCTAAGGAAGAGGAGAGGTCAGAGGAGTCCCATCGGGGAGATAGACATAGAAGGGAGGTGAGCATCTTGCCAGCAGCGGCAGGCAGTGGGACAGATCCCCACTACTTGAGCAGGGCTCTCCAGAAACAACAACACCTGCGGCCAACAGGAAAAGCGGCTGCCAGAGAGGCCAAGAAGCGGGGTCACTCTGAAGCCACTCCCAGGGTACATTCGGGAGGGGAGGAGGACGAGAGAAGCAGACGATCTCGACGAGCAGGTCCTGAGGACGAGGGCGGCAGGAGAAGACATCACGAGGAAGGACATAGGCACAGGGAGCCACACAGAGAGAGACGAGAGGAGGCAGCAGCCAGTCCTGACAGACCACCCATTGTCAGGAGACCCAGAGACCCAAAAGAGGAGCGGAAAAACGCACAGAAGAAGAGGAAGAAGAACAACAAAGGACAGAAGAGAAGAGAGCGGGGGCAGGACTACCGCGCCAGGAGAGACAGCCATAAGAGGTCAGGAAAGGAGTGGTAGAGATGCCACCCAAGGCAAAAGTCAGGGCCAAGGCAAAAGCCCGAGGAGGAGCTTTGCGTCGCCGGGCAGCAGTAGTGGGGCCACGACGCATCAGGAGGCCAGCGGCGAGAGGAGACGAAACCCCCTGGGGCCAGGGGCAGGAGGTACCTCTGCATCAGGTGTCTCCTGTGGATCTACAGCCAGGGTGTTGGTTGGCTGTTACAGAGGGCGACTACTTTGGGGAACAAGTCAAGCTAGCTTGCGAGGTGACCAAGCTGGAGATGGAGCATGGAGAGACAACCCTGGTGGTCAAGCCCAAAGGGACCGACAGCGAGGCCATTCTGAAGGTCCACACAGCTCACCCTCAGCAGTCCTTCCGGTGTCATGTGTGCCCACCGGGGTGTGGGCGGCAGGACGTGGGGGAGTTCAAGCTGCACGCCTCGAAGGGACGCAAGGTCAATCGAGAGGGCGACGAGGCTTGGACAAACAATCTCGAGGTGGTAGATCCCGGAGCCGACGGCCGAGGAGGCGAGGACGAGAATGCCGATCTGAGGAGAAGAGCGGCCCTCCTGAGACCAGAGCATCCAGGAGGGCAGGCGATGCAACCCGAGCGGGAGGGCGGGGTGGCTCTCCCGGGAGAGGAAGACAAAGCAGAAGAGACCAAGAAAAAGAAAAAGAAGAAAGAGAAAAAGAAGGAGAAGAATCTCTTAGATGGCAGACATCCCGCCCAGGCAGGGCAAAAGGAGGTGAAGGAGATCTACGGCGGCACAGCAATGGACCCCCGAGAGAAGGTTCGCCGGCGGGTGCTGGCAAAAGCGCAGAAGTTTGTGGCCAGCAAGAAGGTGAGGAGTTCAAGTGGGTCGAGCAGCGAGAGCAGCACTTCCTCCAGCAGCCTGGAGGCAAGAGGTCTGACCACGGTCTTCGCGGAGGAGACCAAGATCAGAGGCGTGGCCGAGAGATTCCCTGGAGCTCTGGCCATGGAGTCGATGGTCGCCATGAGGAGGTCGCTCTTGACCACCTCTGGAGAGGAGGCGGACGAGACCAGCTTGAAGCCGGTGGCACTCCTCTACTTCCGCAGTGTCCTGGCCAAGCGGGCCAATGGGCCTCAGAGCCGCGAAATGCTCAACCTGAGCACGGTTCTGGACCTGTTGGTGAGGGGCCGCATAGCCTCGGCGGCGGACGTGGTGGCACAACGCCTGAAGGCGCAAGAGGCGGTGACCCAGGGCACCCATTGGGCCGTGGCGCAGAGGATGGAGATCCCCCCCTCCGAGGCCGAGGGCATAGCAGCAAGGACAGAGCTGCGCCATGCCCAGAAGGAGGACTACGCAGATGCCCAAGCAAGGTGGCGTGCCCAGAGTTCCGGAGGGGGGAGAGGAGACGGCAAGGGGAAGAACAAGGGCCAAAAGGGCGAGGCCTGGAAGAAGGAGGAGCGGAAAGACGAGCCTGCGAAGAAGGGCAAAGGCAAAGAGAAGAAGTAAGGGTCTCTCCTGGAGTGAGGAGATATGACAGGAGGGACCCGAGGTATGAAGTGGCGCCTCCCGAGCCTGCAGCGGGAGGTGGGAGTATCACCATAGGTGACCGGGCCAATTTGAGCCCAGGCCACCAACACCCTACAGGGGAGGTTGCGCGTTTTGAGTGCAGCCAGAAGAGCCCCTGTCTTTTTCCAGTGGCGCCCCTTGGGACACGTCCAGGAGTAGCGCCAGTTGAGTTCTCCGTCACTAAGGTGCAAGATGGTCAGGTAGTTTGTGAGGGCACAGCTTTTGACGATGTCGCTGCGTCCCCTGGAGTTGAAAAAGAGGAGGCGCGATCCTTGGTGGGGCTTGGTATTTCTAAATTGGGTTTCAAGGTCCATCAAAAACTCCTTGAAGTGTTATCACTCCGCAGCTCGCACACGGGCAAGAGGAAGTCTAAGGACATTTTTCCTCTGCCTACTTCTAGGAGTTATTTGGTGGAAGTTTTACCTGTTTTGGATGATGCCTCACTCTCTTGGTTTCAAGCCGTTTGCATTTCCCTGAACTCTCTGTGGGGTGGTGAGCTCTTTTTTGAAGGGCCAGTGAGCCAGACGGCTGTGGAATGCCTGAAGTTGCTTTACAAGGATGTACGCAGACTGGAAGATATGTCAGGTCAAGTTGAGGAATTTTCCTGGGATGATTTTTTCAGTACTCGAGGGATTGACTATAAGGGGGATGAAGTAAGGACGGCACAAAGTTTTTGTTGGGGGAACATAAAACCAGCCCTCCCCGTGGAGATCGGGAGGGTGCCTCTTGAGGAGGTTTGCACTTTAGGTGCCAAACACTACGTGCTTAACTTTGATGCATACCTCAAAGATCAGTCCTGCTGGGAAATAGGGAAAGCTCCAAAGGTGATGGTTGCTGATGAGCACTGGTCGGAAGTTTGTTCCGGGTTGGTGGGCGCAGGTGTGTGTGCCTACCTCCCAGTGGAGGAGGTCTTTGACACAGGGCGGGGGCCCCTCCTCAACGGACTTTTCGGTGTGTCCAAGGAGGAATGGGATGGAGAGTTCGAAGTTTATCGGCTCATAATGAATCTTATACCTCTTAATCGCTTGGCTCATCCACTCAAGGGTGATGTGGAGACATTGCCCAGCTGGAGTCTTATGAACCCTTATTTTCTTCAACCCAGTCAAAACCTGCTCATTAGCAGCGAAGATGTACGCTGCTTCTTTTATACTATGGCAGTACCTCACTCCTGGTATAAATATCTTGCGTTTAACAAGCGAGTTCCAGATCCGTGCCTCCCTGTAGACCTTCGTGGCCGGGAGGTCTACCTCTGCTCACGGGTGTTGCCGATGGGCTTTCTGAACTCAGTTTCTTTGGCGCAGCACGTACATCGGAACCTGTCACTTTGGAGTGACATGGGGTCCTCGTTATCCGCCAACCCCCCGGAGGGGGAGATCCGGAAGGATCGGCCTCTCACAGTGCATAACCCATCATGGCGGGTTTACTTGGATAACTATGACCTTCTCGAGAAGGTTGAGGGCTTGGGCATCGGGAGTCAGGAAGGTAGCCTGGCTCCCTCTACGACAGGAGTACGAGAAGTGGGACATTCCACGCAACTTCAAAAAGGCAGTCAGTCGTCAGTATCGTGCCGAAGTACAGGGCGCTCAAGTGGATGGGCAAGAAGGGGTGGCATACCCTCGGGAGGGCAAGCTGCTCAAATACCTGAGTGCCGCGCTCTCCCTGATGGAACATGAGTTTGTGACGCAGAAGCAGCTTCAAGTTGTTTGTGGCGGCCTGGTCTACATCAGTATGTTCCGCCGCCCGCTTTTGGGGTGTCTCAACTCGGTTTGGGGTTTCATTGAAAGCTTCAACAGCTCTGGCCTGCGGGTACAGGCATTCCCTCAACAATGCAAGGCTGAGATCATGCGGCTGGTAAGTTTGCTGCCGTTGGCACGTCTGGATTTCCGGCTTCCGTTCCATCCTCAGGTCACTTGCAGTGACGCCTCTACGTCTGGAGGCGGGGTCTGCGCCTCCATGAGTTGCTCGCGGTGGGGTGAGCTGGTCGCCGAAGGTCAGCTCCGAGGTCAGCTTCCGGAGCTGCGTCAAGAACATCAAGTCCTTACCATTGGGTTGTTCGATGGAATCTCTGCGCTTAGGGTAGCAGCGGATCTGCTCGGTCTTCAGATCATCGGACACGTCAGTGTCGAGCCCGACACCCATGCTAAACGAGTGGTGGAGTCGCATTTTCCAGAAGTGCGTCAGGTGAACCACGTCCAGGACATCGACGAGGAGATGGTTCGGGAGTGGTCGCGCATCTACTCCCAGGCTTCGGTTGTCTTCATAGGAGGGGGACCTCCTTGTCAGGGTGTCAGTGGTCTGAATTGTGATCGCAAAGGCGCATTACGGGATGAACGCTCAAAGCTGTTTGTCCATGTTCATCGCATCATTGCTTTGGTGCGCATTGCATTTCCTTGGTGCCAGGTTCATGGACTCATGGAAAGCGTGGCTTCCATGGATGCAGCGGATCGGGAGGTTATGTCTGAGTCATTCGGATGTCCTCCCTGGAAATGCGACGCTGGCACCATGACTTGGTGCAGTAGACCACGTTTGTATTGGCTCACGTGGGATCTGCAGGAGGGTGAGGGTGTTACCTTGTGTACCACCACTGAACCACGCGAGGTCATCCTTGAAGCCCACCAAGACCTGGAACTGGTCTGTCAAGAGGGGTGGATTAAAGTTGACTGCAGTCGACCTTTCCCCACTTTCACAACCTCCCGACCTCGGGCTTCTCCCGGGCGTAAGCCCGCCGGGGTTTCCCAATGTAGCCCTGAGGAGCTCGCTCGGTGGCAACAGGATGACCATCGGTTCCCTCCTTACCAATACGCAAATCGCAACCTTCTGGTGGGCAAATCTGGTGGGCACCGGCTGCCCACCATTGAGGAAAAGGAGTTTATGATGGGCTTTCCTGTCGACTACACACACAATTCCATTGACAAGCAGCGCAAAGGTACTCAGCAACACCTGGACATCCGGCACACCTTGGTGGGTAACAGTTGGTCGGTGCCTATTATAGCATGGCTGATGTCTCAGCTCTTCAGCATGTTGGGCCTCTGCCGGCCTTACACACCTCAGGAGTTGATGGATTTATTGACTCCTTCTGGAATGGTGTACATGCAAGCCCGGCTGTGGCGCAGGCCACTTCAGCCTATGCGAGGAGCCAGCCTGGACTGTGGCCAGTCCCTGGTTGAAAAGCTCTCCAACATGATCAGTGTCAAAGGTGAAGATATTCTCCTCACCACTCCATCGTCCCAACTGACGAAATATCACAGGTTGCGGGCGTCTGTGCCGGCCAGGCTCTGGCGCTGGCGGATTATCGCTGGTTGGCGATGGGGCGGGAGCCCGGAACACATCAACTCGCTTGAACTTCGATCCGTTTTGACTAGTCTCAGGTGGAGACTGGAACATCAAGGGCACGCGGGATGTCGGTTCATTCATTTAATCGACTCCCTGGTAGTGCTCCACTGCTTGGCGCGGGGGCGATCAAGTAGTCGCAAGCTTCGATCTTCTTTGTCCAGAATCAACGCTCTCTTACTGTGTTCAAACACTCAAGCCCTTTGGGGCTATGTGGATACAAGTCAGAACCCAGCTGACCGGCCGAGTCGCTGGGGCACCCGGATCCGAACGAAGTTCCGCAATGCCAAAAAGAGTTCTTGAAGCAAGAACACAGACTGAGAGAGCAGCACAGAGGCAAAGATTAGGAAGCTTGAAAAATCTTACCGTTCAGCCGGCCACCAAGGCCCGGTATACCAAAGCAGTTGATGGTTTTCTCCAATTCCTGAAAGACAACAATGTTACCATTCCTCGACAAAGACAACAGCTTGACCCCTTGCTTTGTGATTTTCTGGAGTACCTATGGTCGCAAGGCCATGGTCGGGCACTGGCAAGTGACACCGTGGCGGGTCTCCAAGATCAGGATGCAAAGCTGAAAGGGCAGTTACAGGGAGCATGGCGTTTACTCAAAACTTGGAGTTTGAATGAGGTGCCAAACAGGGCACCGCCCTTACCCGAGCATGTGCTCCATGCCATGACAGGGTGGGCCTTTTTTCATGGCCACATTAGTTTTGGGGTCTCTCTGCTCCTAGGATATTACGCTATGCTCCGGACAGGGGAGCTCCTTGCACTGAAGGCTAATCACCTTTACTGCGATGCCCGTCAGTCTAAGGTTGTTGTTTCTTTGGGAATGACCAAAGGCGGGAAACGCCAGGGCGCCGCCGAATCCTGTGTAGTCGGATATGATATGGTGGTTGAATTTTTACTGCAATGGAAATCCATTGCTCCTGCTACAGCTGGCTTTACCCCCAGCCCAGCTAAGTGGCGTTCTTTGTTCAACCAAGCCTTGAATTCCCTCCATTTGCAACAGCTTGAGTTTCGTCCGTATAGCCTGAGAAGAGGAGGGGCTACTTGGTGGTTTAACCGCCATCATTCTTTGGACAAAATTTTGTTGCAAGGCAGGTGGCAGGCGCCGAAAACGGCACGTATATATATCAACGAAGGGCTCGCAGTTCTTGCAGAACTGCAACTGCCCCCATCCTTACCCACCCTTGCACCTTTTCTCACCATTTTTCGTCGTTTTTGCAAACAGCCCTCTTTCCGAACACTTGAGCCTCCGGAAAGAAGCCCAAGAAAGGGCCGATGAAACGGAGAAAATGCCTGAATTCCTTTTGTTTTAACTGAGGTGAGTGAACCCTGAAAGGATATTATGCTCTGGCTGGATGGTTGGGAGGGTCTGGCCCGGAACCATCTGGAGAGTATTAAATGGTGCGGTTACGGGTCTGGCCGAACTGACACAAAACGTTTTGCAGATTTACAGTTTTGCACATTTTCCTTTTATTTCTAAACAATTTGCAGATTTACAGTTTTGCACATTTTCCTTTTATTTCTAAACAATTGTGCTGCGGAGTGGATGTAAAAATGAGGTGAGTGCGCTTACTCTTTATATATATACACATACATATAGATAGTGTTTCTTGGCGCTACATATTTTTTTGCGGTTTGTCAGCCACAGCACATAGGTCTGGCTTCTGTTGTCCCGAATGAACTATAAGTAAGGCACCTCAACCACCAAAAACATGCATTTTTCTGACCTCAGAAACAGACACTTTGGGTGTAGCTCAAAAAAAACATCGAGCCCAAAATGGTGGGTAAATACTCAGGACAATTTTGTGGGCCCCTTAGTATCCCAAGGTCGAGCCACAGCCGTCCTTTCGTGCCAGGTACACCCCACTGCTCTTGGCTGATCCGATGCTTGACAGTCTGATCAACCCTGGAATGTCAGGTATGGTGATAAAGCCACATGACAGTTGTGTGAAAGAAGAGGGGTAGAGTTTGACCAGGTCCAGGTAAATTAGATTGGTCCAATGGTGGAAGTCTTTTTTCCCCAACAAAACAGAAACAATTGTACCCTCTGGTAAACTAACATAGCCATTGAAAATGGTGATTTCTAGTGAATTTTCCCATTGAAAATTGTGATTTTCCATAGCTATGTTAGTTCACCAGAGGGTAAACTTCGGAACATCTACTTCTCCCCAGAAACCAACTTCGAGGGAAGACGTCCTCAGTTTTTTTAGTCACCTCTGGAATGTTTCAGTCAAATTGTCAAGGGAACACCAGAGCAACGTTTTGATAAGTAGGTCATGGCTATCATATAACCTCTATAGCCATAGTTGTACCTTTTGGTTGGAACACTCAAGCATCATCATCATCATCATCATCATCATCATCATCATCCCCGATATTTCAGGCCGGTCATACCCAGTTTCAGGCAGATCACGCTGCTTACCTTCACCACTTCTGGCAGCATTTTCTCTTTGATTTGCGGCGAATCTATCCGAGTAGGGATGGTTTTCAAAAAGTGGGGTGCAGTTGGGGACCTACAAAATTAAGGTCTATCAGCCATTTTTGAAGTTGATAAAATTTGGTCCATACCCAAACAATTAGCACCATCCCGCAAACTTTTAGATGTTGAAAACCCACCTTTGTAAATTCCCAGGGTTTCCCCCATGGGTTTTCCACATCTATGTTCGTTTACCCTAGGGTGTTCCATTAAATCATCTTAAATCCCATATAATCCATTTAGATTCCCATTAAATTACCACTAAATCACCATTAAATCACCATTGAATCACCATTCAATCCCATTGAATCAATATTAAATCCCCATTCAATCCCATTAAATCATCATTTTTACTACATTTCTACGCTGAAAACCGTCATTTTCTGTGCCTTGGCGAGCCAAGGCACCTGGAAAAGTTGCGCAGCCGGCAGAACGTGGTGTCTGCCGTGCAGCGGGTCCTGAAGGGTCGCTTCAACGACGTCGTGTGGATCCCTGGGGTGCTGCGAATCGTGTGGCGAATCGTGGGATGGAATCGTGGCACTGGGGGTGAGAATGCTTGTAGCGCTGGGGATAGTTCGTATGTACAATCATGTATATAATATATATGATATATATATATATATACATATGTGATATAACATAGCTTTTATTTTCAAGCCAGCTTTTCTTTGGGATGATCTTAAGTGACAAGCGTATTCTGCAGGTGGGAACGCACCCGCTGGATACCATTACGAAGCTGCAAGTGCCGATGATGGCAATCCAAAGGATATGGTTTCGCCAGAGAAAAAAAACATGAATTTTCCCAACTTGTGGAGGTATTCCCATAGTTATATCCATCAAATCCATCAATACCCATTAGAAACAAGTATTAGCCCCGATGAACCATAGAATTAACCATCATTGATAACCATCGATACCCATTAACATCCATTAAGAACGTACCATTCGTCGTTGAAGCCATGGCCATTTAGTTTGTTGATTTATCCATGAAAGATGGTGATTTTCCATTTCGCGAACTGCTAGTTTGCCAAGGATTACCCTCTGGTAATCAAACATGGCAATGGAAAATCCACCATTTAGTTGGATGATTTTACCAGCTATAAACATCCATTTAGTTCGGGGATTTTCAAGCTAGCCATGTTTGATTCCCGGAAGGTAACCAGTCACATTCATCTCCCGATATCACTCAGTTAACAGCCCGGATTCCACCAGGGTTCATCTGGATGCCCAGGTGACGCAAGCGCAGATCGGCCGAATCGAGCTCAGCGAGAAAGGTGGAAAACGCTGAGGGAAGATTTTTCGTCGCCATGAAATCCAGAATCGTTGGGGAGGTGAAGATCAGAACATGGACTACCCTCCGGGATGATCAAACGTGAGGAAATCCCCGAAGTAAATGGAGGTTTTCATGGAACAATTATCGAACTGAATGGTGGATTTTCCATTGCCACATTTAATTACCTGAAGGGTGGCTGTCCTATTTTTGTTTTTGGGATGTTCGTTCGGTAAGCATAATTCCTTTACCCTGATAAGAATACACCCAGAAACTGTCTTGGATTTGTTCATTTTGAACAGTGGAGGGGGTGTCACTGCAGGATTTTCTCAGGATCCATTACAACAGTGTGAGCTGAATGTAATTAAACTGTTCGCTCGGATTCAGAATTGCAGGCCAGTTCCCAGAAATGGCAATATGTTCCCCCATATTTTTAGATTCGTAATTCTCCAGACTCCCTCACAGTGTATAGCTTACATGTCAAATGGATGGTATATTGCACATTTTTTTCATGGCTTAAATTCCCTAATACGTCGACCCTTCTCCAGACTCCTCCAATTCTTATAGCTGAAATCCCAAGTTTGAAGTTGTTTAGACATAATTGGTCATGGCTTCAATTCCTATTTTCATGGTTAAACACCATAATTTTTGGCTTAAATTCCTTTTACTGTGAAAAATCCTACATTTACTGAGACAAATAGTTTCCCGTACATTTTCTCTTAAACCAATCCGTTCATGCACCAATCATATATTCTGTAAGTGAAATCCCTATAATGTTCCCAGCATCCCCATTTTCTCATCTCATAATTCCCATCAATCCATGATTCGTGGATGAAATCACTTCAGATCAATAAAATCCAGGATGTTTGATGGTTAAATCAATGACATCCAGCATTTTTCCAACTTGAAGCATGGCTTCCCAGATTCTCCCCGCCAGGTTGGTTGGTGGACGTGCCTCGCGCTCTTGTGCCACTGCTTCTTGAGGATCGCGGCCTGTACCTTGGATCTGGATTCCGTGGTGTGAGGATCATCTCAGAGATACTTCATGAAGACTGGTCCTAGAATGGAAATGAATGGAATGAAAGTGGGGATATATTTGTTTTCTTTTTGTGCCTTTTTCTGTTTGACCTTGAATGGGCATTGATAGTGGCTTCAACGGTGCGATTTTTACTTCTATCCACCAATAGAATTCATTTGTAGCATAGGCCGCAGCGAACAAGCAGCAATGTGCCTCGAGGAAAAACATATATATATATATAGTGGGTGTAACCATATTCTGTAGTCCTGTCAAGCCCTTGGAGGATCATCCCCTCGCGAGTGATGAATGTAATTCTAGTGGGATTCGTCCCAGATTCGTGGAGGATCTCATGTAAGTGGTTAGAAAGCAAACATGTTTGTGACCTGTAAAAGTCGAAGGCGACCAACTGAAATAGCAGGCAGAGGCACCGTTCAAATGGAGCCATTAAAATCAGAGGCGCCGCAACCGCCTCATCATTCACCGCACCCAACTTGATTTCACGTTCATTTTTCTAGACTATTTTAACAAACTATATGGGATCACCAGATCTTTAAAGACCTTGCCGTCATCTGGGTATGGGTCCAAATTCGAACCCCAACATGGATTGGTTTCCTCCTATTAAATGACCGGTTCAATTCACCCAGGTCCCATTCTGACGGTCCCTTTTTGGGTCCCCTTTCCCGCTATAGGAAGGCGCGTGGCATTCCCGTGCTGCCGGTGACCGACATCCCGGACATCTTGGAAGATCAGAGCCATTTACGGCAGAAGGTGAGGGCAACACGCAGGCGCCACCCGGGAGGGCAGATGAGATAAATACGCATACGGTAAGCCCCAATTCTACTTTTCTGGGATTTTACTAACTTCTATTTTATTTTATGTATATTTTTTTGTATAGGGATCTATTTTTTGCAGGCTAGGATAGGCAGTTTGCTTCACAAAAGGTGGTTCGTCGCGGAAATCGCCCCAGAGAGTTACTAGAAAATTCCAGATGGAACCAGCAAGATGAGCAGCAACTCTATGGTTCATGGTCTCACAGAAACGCCTCTGGGGGTGTCCAACTGTTGTTGTGATGCGATGTCCTGGGTATTGAAGTTACAAAACCCCAGTTTTGTTGGCTAGCATGTTCGCTTGGTCTTGATTGCCAACCAAGTCTTCGTGACAAGGCACGCTTTTGATGCAATTTTTGTTTGAGGAGGGTTGAGGATCAATCCATGAACTGGGAATCTCGGCTTTGCTAGATGTCCCTGTTTTTTTTCCTGAACATCGCCCAGCCAAATGGTTACGGAAAATATGTTCCCCAGGGGATCAACAGTTGCAGTTGTTCCTGATCTTTTTTCGGGGTTCACATCGAGCTTCAATAGTTTTCACAGGTGTCTAGCAACCCCCAAAAAGATAGAACAATAATCTATAGTCAGTATCAATATTTTTAATGGGATTTCACTGCCTTTTATCTATAATCATCCTGAAGTAGATTCACAAAAATCTAGTCAGTTCGAAACAAAACCAACCAACCCACAAATTGAACAAAATCATATTCTACTTGGAGGATCATCCCACGACTCGTAACTGGTTCGTAGCATAGTTAGTTCACCCATTTGTATACTGTACATATATATATATAACTATATATATATATAGTTATGAATAGTTATATATATATAAATAATTATATATATAATTAGATATATAGTTATATATACTGTGTGTGTATATATATATATACATAGGATACCCCACGCATCGGGGACTTGCGATCACCAGGGTTAACCGCTTAGGATCCATGGCCTGATCCTCCAAGTAGGGGTTTACGAGCATTTCCCATCATGGATTGTGATAACCCCCATATTGGTTCGTATAATCTCAGAACTAATCATCAACCAATCGGGGTCTAGAAGAACTAGATTCATGGGCTGCAACTCTAGTTGGGATTATAATTGTTGGTAAGGTATGTATGTTTATATATTATACATATGTCTAGCCACATATTTATATACAATTTTTTAATAGTCTATCCACCCCAGGAGGACAGGATACCACCGTGGGGGCATGCCATGAGATCCGCGCAGGCGCCGAAGGGCGGCCTTGCAGGGCAATTTGGCTCAGCGAAGACATCAGGAACGACAAGAGCTGCGCGGCGATCATCGGATGGATTCCCCCTTGGGATCCTTTGGGGAATCAAATATGGCAATTAACATCAATGGAAAATTTCGATATAAATCTGGTTTTAGTGGGAAAATCAGGTACATTTCGCCATTTTGATTGCTAGAGGGTTATAGTATGTTTTAGAAATCAACAAGAGATATAGAAGTGAGATATCTAGTGCGGTAGGATTTTAGTATTCTATTTTTTGCAGCAGCTAGACGGCCTAAATTTAAGACTTAAAACATGGGGCCTGAAAGATGATTCACCTCTTCACCTCGTTGGTCTATGATAGCTAGGGATCACTGCGTCACCATCCCCAATGATGGTTCATGAAGAATTGGGCAGAGCCAAAGTTAAATGGGATGATTTATAGCTAATAAGTAAGCCCCCTTTTTTGGTGAAGAATTGCGGATTGAAGTCCCAGTTGCGGATGATCCATCCCCATTTGGATGTCTACACTTCACTCCCCCACTACATCCCCATGATTGGCCAGCGGATCTTTCGGGCGATTTGAAGTTCCGCCCAGGTTTCTGTATCCCTCTGGGCGCCGGTCCCTCTTCGGTGTCTGGACTCGACTACGGTGATTCTTACACCAGTGAATCCAGTGAACTTTGGTTTGGGCTAGTAGATTGATACTTTGCTAGAATAATCTCACTGCAAACATGTTTTCTAAAATTGGGATGTTGTAGCTAGTTAGTTGACTATCCCGGGGTCCCGCGACTCGGGTGATTGGGCAACACTCCACCAATGCCCAAACTGAACCATTTGTACCATGTCTATCCACGTCTACTGATACCATTTGCATCTAGACTTGCATCTAGACTTGCATCTATTTGCGAATGTTTTGTTCGATTGATCCTTAACTTGAATACGGTTTGCACAAACATGTTTGCTGATGTTTCTTGTTTGCATCACCCTTTTGATTTGTTGCATCCACCTTTTGTTGTGTATATATATATATATCTCTATGTTCTCGTGTATTCTGGTGTTTGCTGGTGTATCGTGTATCCTCTCAATAGCTGTGGGTTAGTCCCAGCGCTTCCTTTGTCGCCCTCAGGTCCCTTTTTTCAGGCGGGAAGCAAAGGCAAGTCCTCGTCCGCAGCGGCACTGAGCACGTTGAGTGGTTTCGTCAAAATGGTGAGGGCGATGGCGATCAGTAGTACCCTTTGGTAATCAAACGTGGCAGTTGAAAATCCCCCCAAAAATACAATGAAGGTTTGAATGGGAACATCATCTATGAATGGGGAATTTTTCATGGCCACGTTTGATTCCTGGAGGCTAAGTGGGTAAGAATCCAGTTGATTTTAAGTCATATCCGGGACTCTGATGTGGGTTGGCAGGTTTATCTGTGTATCATAACCTATGTATATATACATATTTATACTCCTGTATATAGATTACAATATGTATTATGAAAGAAATACATCAGGATTTTTCCATCCCAAAAAAAAACGGGACGATGATACCCTGACGGACCGATTCATCTCGAAAAGTTGGGGGTCCCGGTCACGTCAGCTTGGCAGAAGACCTCTACAGCCATTCCCCATTCAGCAGGTAGATGCCAACATGTTTGCAAAAAAAACACGGGATTTCATGGGATTTAACCAAGAAAAATGGTGATTTAATGGGCTATGAATCAGATATACCCTCTGGTAAACTAACATGCAACATAGCTATTGAACATGCTTATTGATAGTTGATTTACCTATCAAAAATGGTGATTTTCCATAGTTATGTTGGTTTTGGCAGGGGTCAGGGCGATCTTCACCAGCCACAACCATAATTGGATTTGGGCAACAATTCACCATCTATTATCTTGGGGGTCTCCGAAGGCATGATCATCAGCATCTGGATGGCTCACTTATGATAAAACCTTCCAATCCAGGAGTTCATGTTCTAGCCATGTTTGAAGGTATCTTGATATATTGATGTAGAGATCTCTAAATATTCCAAAGATATCTCTAAATATTCCAATCCAGTATACAAACGCGGAATATTTAGAGATATCTTGATGATCAAGTCGATCAGATGTCCACCAATGGGTGGATTTTTGGGTAGCCCATGGCGAAGCCAGACATTCTGCTTAAAGCCGAACATGACACGTCCCAAAATGTCGTTTGGAAGATGGTATTACTGTTGGACATTCTACTTCATCTTTTCGGGGGTTCTGGATGCCACTGGATGCTTCTGAAAAGATGGGAGAAATCGACCATAACGGATTCTCCGCGACTTCAACTTGGCTCAAGTTGCAACAAAAGCCTTCGGCGTCATGACTGCCCGACGCCTCAGCCGGGGTTGGGCACGGGTAGTGGCTGATACAAAGGGCTGAACAACATGAGTTGTTGAGAGAACATCGTTCCTGCTAGAGATGAAAATACTAGTAGGGCATATATTGAACTTCCAGGACTTCCAGTATGAAAAGTTAGAGGTTAAAGAACCTTGAACGATGCCATCTATTTGGCGTACTCAAGCATGGCAACTGGAAATCAGCAACTAGATCAACCGTGCCATCACCAAGTAAGAAAACATGGCAATGAAATGATCAGTATCAAAATAGTAAGGCATAAAGGCATCACTCTTCATTTATTGGGTTTGGAATTGCTCTCATTTTTTGATGTTTGAAGGGGTCGCCCTGCAATTTATCTGGGAATCCTGGCAGTAACAAAACCTTTTTTTGCTGGTTTTTGACCGTTCAAGATGAGTGCCAGAACTAAAATCGTGAAACGGGGTGAACACATTTGCATGATTGATGGACCAAAATGGGGGGGTTTACCAACAGTTGTTGGAATATCATAAGACTTTAACCCAGAATGACCTTCAATGAGTGATGTAGTAACCCCGATGATTTTCCATATCATCTCATAATTATCCCTTTTTTCTGTAGTTATCCCATAAATCTTCAATATATTTTCCACAATCCTCCCATCATTCTCCCATTATTTCCCATAATTATACCATCATTCTCCCGTCATTTCCCATAATTGTACCATCATTTTCCCATACATTTCCCCCCGCTTTCCCATAATTATCCCAATATTATTCCATACTTATAACATAATTATACCGTATAATTAGCATAAATTTCCCATCATGATCTCCCGTGTTCTTTTTTCTCAACAGTCGTTTTCCGATGTTTCCAAAGCGCCAAGGCCTTGCCGCATCAGTGAGGTGGGGTGAAACGGATGGTGAAACTGGAGCATGTCCACTTTGCAAAGGGAAAACATAGCCTCTGGTAAACTACCCTGTGGTAATTAAACGTAGCTATTGAAAATGGCCAAAGAAATAGTGGATTTTCCCATTAGAAATGGTGGTTTCCCATAGAAACATGTTAGTTTACCAGAGGGTAACATAACTAACATTCATTGGATTGCTTAATGGGACAATTTACAGGAAACCTCTATATTTGATGGGAAAATCCATGGTTTCCTGTAAAATTTCCCTTAAACCAATCCAATTAAACATAGCTATGGAAAATCACCAGTGATAATAGGTAAATCAGCTATCAATGGGCCATTTTCAACACCTATGTTCAATTACCAGAGGGTAAGGAAAACTCATGCAAAGATTTTGAAACAGTGTTGAACATATCGAAACAGCATGTTGTAGTCTTTGCGTGTCAACTCTTCAAATGGAAGACGGACACATGGAAACATCGTTGAGCAGATGGACAAAACAGTGAAAAAAAGGGAGAATGACTGGGAAAAAATGGAACACACATATGTGTATATGTATATGTATATACAAAAACAACATATAGTTGTATTTGTTTGTCTTCGTAACATGTTTGGAATCCCTGTCTTTGATGTACTGAAGATACAGAACGCGTGGCTTTTTTCAAATTGAACACACTTAAAGATCATCGAAGCATGGTTGGTGGTTTCATTTTTCTGGAGACGATGCCACCTGACTTTCAATTCATCAGGAGGTGGCTCATCCACAATCCAGCTAAGCATCTTTTTCCTGTCCAAAAAATGTGTTTTTTTTGGCTGGCTCAGAAGAATTTCTGGATGTGCGAACTTGTCTTTCTTGTCCCACAAAGCAAGGCAAACAGGACCTACTAGAGCCCCAAGACCTCCCTGGAAACACCAAAAGTGTAAAGCCCTGAAACACAGAGTAAACTAACCCCCACTTCGCAACAGCAATTGGTTCTTTGGTAGTAAAATCGGGGGACGAGAATGTAGTGTTCCACGGCTTCATGTTTTTTAGAGGGACCATGTTTACGATGCGTTGTTGGATTGTTGGATAGCTCCCAGCGTTTAAGAGCGAGGTTAATTCCAATGCCGCATTGTACAATTGAGCAGTTTCAAAATCTTGGATCCACAGTTATAGATGATTTACAATGGAAAATTCCATTGAAATGGATGATTTAAAGGTAATGATTCCTTGGGGTTGTACTACCCTTGTTTGTGACGGGGATCGTCGTCATCCACGAGGATCCTCATTGAGGATTTTTCGATGGGTTTTTGTAGTTCCACTGCTCGATTGAACAGTGTTCAAAACCTCTGCTGATTGCTAATTGCTAATTATATATATTTATTATCATTATTGTTATTATTATTATTGTTATTATTATTATATTGTTGTTATTATTGTTATTGTTATTGTTATTATTATTATTACATAATTGTATATATATATATACATATACGATCCAAGATATTGCGGCTTATCATAATCCATCACGGGAATCCCTATCCACCAGCGAGCTAAATGGAATGACATTGCGGGTACACCCGTAAAGATTTCCAATATTTATTGTTGATTCTATTCCACTTATATGCCCACAGCATATCCCCAGCACCCCATTTCTTCTGCGTTTTTTGAGCACGGCTATTGGGATTTGATCCTAAAAATAAGTCCACCATAAACCCTAGTTAGCAATGGTTATATCCCAACTAGTCTTCGGTTGATATTAAGCATCCCCATTGCATGGTCCCAAGAATATGTGTCAATCCCCGAAACAATTCCCTACTAAACCATGTTGACTCTGGGGGGTGTTCAATATCAGCGGGGGATGGGATTACATATACATTCTATTATGGATGAATTGATCATGACCTCACGTCGTGACGTCACTAGAATGATGGTAAATGTATGGGGGAATCATCCCAAATAGCATCATTTTCTATTTCAGATTATAGCAATCCCCAAAAAGATAGAAACACAAAATCCTAGTAAACTAGTGATACATTGCACCTTTTCTGCATCCTTTTGGGGGGTTACTATAGTGAATTACTGAATTACCATAGTGCAGCCCGATATATCCACTCAATTGGAGATGCCCCACTTCGATGCTCGGTACAGTACAGGTCGGGCTCTGTCGGTGAAGGACTGCTGGGCCAAGGCCCCTTGGCAGAGGCAGGGCGTGGTGGTCCCGGGGCTTTCGTTGGCGTTGGACTGAGACATGACAGTTAGCAGATATTAAGCCATTATGTATTACGTATGTATACTTGTATAGCACCACCCAAAAAGGTTAGAAAAGTTGGACACCTGGAATCATCATATCTACCATCCTGGAAGTACATTTTGTTTTCTTTAAATAAATTCTTTTTGGGGGTCCTACCAGCCATATATAGGCCATGTATAAAGTATAAACCATGTATAAGCCATGTCATGTG
Source organism: Symbiodinium sp. clade C Y103 (assembly GCA_003297045.1). Lineage (NCBI taxonomy): Eukaryota > Dinophyceae > Suessiales > Symbiodiniaceae > Cladocopium > Cladocopium sp. clade C. The sequence goes on from BGPT01000227.1 coordinate 111,433, forward strand.
TAATTGGGCATCAACATGTTAATCTGGTCAGTGGATGTCATTGACCCAGTATTACAAGCCGACGAACGGTTATTATATTGGTAATATTGCGCCTAATATTGCATAGGACACATTCCACTAGCTAGTATCTAATATTGAACCACTTCCCAGTAGGATGTACAACGACCACTCCACCTTGAGAATCGTGTGCTTACCCGCAAATAGTGATAATCTGCTACTAGAATGATACCTCCCCAACCAAGCAGTCTAGGGGTTTGTTCGTCCAGGGTTGACAAAAATGATTCTGATGAAATATCATGACCTCACATCGTGACGGCAGTCAGATCGGTGAATTATTTTGATTTAGCCAGATGTAATCCACCTGGAAATATATCCATAGACTCCATCTATAATAAGATACCTTTTTTAGGGTGGCTATATGTATCTATGTATATATATGGAGGTTTCCCAAAATACGGGTACGCTCAAATCATCCATTTTATTAGGATTTTCCATTATAAACCATCCACTCTTGGGGATCCCCCATTTGAGGAAACCACCATATATACACATATACGTCACTACAGATTTTCATCTATGAATCTCTGGCTGCCAAAGGCCATGGCCACGAATGGCGAGGAGGATAGTGCGAAGTGGCTCTATGTGAGGCCACTGCCCTGGGATCCGATCTGACGTCGTGGAAGCAGTGGTGCTGTTGGTGGTTTTTACTTGGTGAATGGGAACATATGGCTATGAGTCAAAACTCTGGTACCTAGTGAACATCAAAATAGCTGGGATTTATGGATGTTCATCCCATTACAGTAAAATGGATAATAATTGGTTTTGACACATCCCCATATATGGAAATCATGGGAACTACTCTCTAGTAATTAAACGTAGAAATTGAAAATGGCCATTGAAGTCGTGAATTTTCCTATTAATAGCATGGTGATTTCCCATAGCTATGTGGCTGTTTACCAGAGGGTATGTGGAAAAATGATGCTGAATTACTGGAAAATCCATTTGATCAAAGATGTTCTTTTCCCACTTGGTTGATTAGTAGAGGTTTCTGCCCATGAAAACCAACCAATTGGATCCAACAGGTACATGATAATAAGTAATATAGCACACCGGCCTGCCTGCTTTTCCTAAAATGACAATATTGATCCCTATTCAAAACGATTTTCGCAATGGTGTATTGCTCGATTTCCGAGCCACCAATTCACACGACCTGTGAACCATCGGGTGATTATAATTGTATATATCAATGGATTGGTTGAAGGGAAAATCTACAGGAGACCATGCATTTTCCCATGAAATATGGGGTTTTCCTGTAACATTTCCCTGAAAAACCAATCCATTGATATATATGTATGACATAGCAGAACTGAGAATTCTGTTTGTTTGGGTCCCAGATCCTTAAATCCACCGAAGATCATCTCCTCGGAACTTCCAATGGCAGGGTGGCGGTGTTACCATGTTCAGCATGTGGATCATGTCACATGAAGCCTGGAATCCTCACCACAAGAAATTCCGCAGAGACTTTTTGATGCTTGAATAGTGATTGACCCCCCAAAAGGTTGATGTTGCAATATTGGACATACATGGAACCCTGTAGAGGTTGGATGTACTTGAATCGGCATCCCACTTAGCAGGTGATTCATAACCTATCGTTGACAACCCGTTAATCCAACTGGCGATATTCCATTGATCTAACTGGATTAATGTTGGTAAAACAATACCATCCACCATCCCCAATTCTACCATTTTGATGGATGGTAATAAACCATCAATCCATATGGGTGGTTTATGTTATTGCTTTACCAACTTTATTTCGATCATTCCCCAGATCCACGACACCGTCCAGGAACCTCCCGGAAGATGCCAAAAGTGCGCCGAGTGGACGGAACATCTGGGCGGGTGAGGAGTTTCGACCACAAACATGGTGAGTTTCTATCACGGACACATGGGGATTTCTACCAAAGAAGCTGGATTGACATTTGATAGTGGGTCCATTTTTGCCGTCCGTATAGATGGAGGAACATACAAACCAGCTAAGCTATTCTTTTGGAAGGAAACAACAAATACTGGCAGTGAAATGAGTTCGCGTCCAACCAAATAGTCGGAGTGCCAGACCTCACGAAAAAAAGAACCTTAAGTCACCACCATTTGTTGGGTCCACAACCAGGGAAAATGATATTGAAGAGACCTAAACACATATTTTCTTGTCCAACCCCCATGTCTTTTTTGGAACCTTTTTGGAACCCCTAGAACCCTGGTTGGTTTTCAGCTTGGACTCTGCCCTACCATCAGGTTACATCTGGTTCAAGCAGTTCCATCTGCACGGCGAAGTCGTCCGGGCGTCCTTCTTTGGCTGGAAGAAGGGCCAAGAACGTCTGGGAGCCCGGAGACCGGCGGAGCGGAAGATCGGCGCAGGGGGGTGAAGACCTCGATGACCTTGGGATCTAATATCACATAGTCACATAGCCCTCAAACAAAGCATTGTGGAATGTTATCGGATTATTTCATGTATGTCATGTGTCCTGTGATTGGGTGATTGGATTGCTGTTCATCCCTTTCTTGGCACCTCAAGTTTGGCTCATACCCACTGGTCTGGAAGATATTTTTCCATTAGGTGATGCCAAAAGATGCCAAAAAAGATCTTTGTCAAAAGAAGGGAGACCAAACAATTGGCGGCATTCTGGATGTTCAGCCGAGAAGATTAGCATGTTCCGAGGAATTTTTTAGTGGAGCTTCTTGCGGGTCACAGAGAATCAATGTGCGAGCTGCGGCTGATTTCATCCTACGACAGCTACGGTGAGCACGGTGAATCAGCAAAAAGGGGCACTGCATGTCAGGTTCGCTCCGAGCCGTTGAGTCCCCGCAATTTAGACCGTAGTCGTCCCAGAGGTGGCGGATCTCCCAGTCTTGGGAGGTTCTGGGTAAGTTATCAAGAAATTACCACGACATCACCATAGATGGTTTGATATGCTTTGGAAGGGCAATGATCCCCAAAAACCCCCAAAATCAATCAGAATCACCTGAGATTGTTGGTCAATCATCCTCCTAGTTCTGATTAATCTGCTGCTGGATTTTTTGGGGCCCAAGTCCTGATGTTCAACAGGCTGTTTGGCGGTTCCTGATCTTCCCCTACCCCACCCTTCCCGCGCCGGGCCCAGGTTGGTGTTTAGCGGAGCAGGGGAGCCCAGTGGAGGGCGATCACATGAATTGGAACGCATTTTCCGACAAACTTAAGTATCCATATGTCATTCCTTCTCCCCAATTATATCTCCCCGTATGGGGCGGGGGTGTTTACTCTTAGCGGATTCTTGTTGAGCCTTGGTTCGTTTTGAGAGTAAGAAAGCATTTTTTTGGGCAACTCCTGTACTTCATGAACCAGCGTTGATGGCTCCGCGATTGATATTTTTGGTCTACACAAGGGTGGTGAAATGTCGCAGCTCAACATCACCCAACCACTGAATCGCAAGCAGAAACCGTCTTTATGTGATATTGACATGTACTCCTAAAATGTAACATTTGCCAATCCCTCCAGTAGAGGGACAACTCTTCTTTGAACAATCCCACCGTATTTTCCCCAACATGGCGGCATTTTGGGTAAATGGGTGCCTTCAAAGATGATGTGAAATACCTCGATCATGAGCTTGGTCGTCCTGCGAAATGATAAGACCATTAAACGAGGAGAGACCCTAGCCATACAAGCCAACAACCTCATTTGATTGAAAGGGTTGAAGGACCTTCGTTTCAAAGCGGGGCCCCAATGATCCAGTTTGGGTTAATGCCAAAGATCTTGCGGAAGTTTGTGTTGGTAAATATCGAATCTTTCTGCTGGTTAGATTATATCATGTTTGTGATTGGAACCATCAGTTCGCACAGATCACTCGATTTATGCATCAGCATCCAAGGTTTCAAGACCAAATTTTCTTGGCATTTCCTGCTGAGTTTTTGCGTAGCAACACCCCCAAGAAATTGGACAAGGTTCAATTTACCACCATTTACAGATCCGATTGTGCATTTCTGCATCTTTTTAGGTCGGCCAACTTGAGTTGAAAAGGTGTACATACATACATACATACATACATACATACATACATACATACATACATACATACATACATACATAGATGCATACATACATGCATGCATGCATGCATCCATCCATACATACATACCTACCTACCTACCTACATACGTACGTACATACATACATACATACATACACACATACATACATACATACATACATACATACATACATAGATGCATACATACATACATGCATGCATGCATGCATCCATCCATCCATACATACATACCTACCTACCTACATACGTACGTACATACATACATACACACATACATACATACATACATACATACATACATACATACATACATACATACATACATACATACATACATACATACATACATACATACATACATACATACATACATACACACATACATACATACAACGTACGTACATACGTACATACGTACATACGTACATACGTACGTACGTACGTACATACATACATACATTCATACATCCATACAACGTACGTACATACGTACATACGTACATACGTACATACGTACATACTTACATACGTACATACGTACATATGTACATACGTACATACCTACGTACGTGCATACGTGCGTACGTACGTCGAACTACTTGGATGGGGCAACATAAACAAACATATCTTGGGTGCCTCCCTAGCGGTTTTTGGTTCTCTTTATTTCTCCAAAATTGTTTGGCTTTTTCCATGTTTCCACGTTTCACTGAAGTACGATTTATATAGAAACAAGCACCTTCGGTTTTGAACGTGTCCATGTTTCCTGATCTGATATTTCCGCCTTTTTTGAACCCCAAGAACCCTCCGGGGAAACTTCTGAACCGGAACGCTGTTCAGACAGCAGGTGCAGCACCAAATGGGAAGCCATCTCCTTGAAGAAGGCCATCGTCCTGGTGGGTTCTGCGGTCTTCCGTTGATGGGATATAACATGGGGATTTCTCCACAAAAGACGGGGATAGAATGGGATAGAACTGGATATGATGAGGCTTACCCTCTTGGATAAGGGGCTTTAATTGTACTTACCACTAGGAAGTGGTTCATAACCATTCATAACCACGGTTTAAAACTTCTTACAAATATGGCTTACGCAGATGAATACAGTTGGCTATGGTAGTGATGGCCCATTTACTTCCAGAGGCTACCCCGATGACCGATCTCCAAGATTGGATTCCAGGATCCCTGGTAGGCATGGAACCGTTCCAAATGGAACCTGAAACATGGGGATGATTTTACTACAAGACATGACCCTTGTTAGGTTCCGTCTTAAATTTAGAGGCTGCATAGATTATGTATGCCTACTGGTAGAATTTGTCATGGAATTGATGTTTGTAGTCTGCAACTCGGAAATTTTAGGAGAGATAGTTTTGAGCAAAACCTCATGTGCGATACTAAAGACTTTTTCCTGATGGCCACCATGATACCAAAATAGATGAAAGCATAGAAAAGAGCATGTTCTCTAAACTAGTATGGGAAATCTGTTTCTATTCTATCTACCTCGGGGGCCAACTATACATATTTTCAAAAAATAGAATGTAAACATATAGACCCAATAACAAGAGCAATAGCCATTCCCATGTTTCCCAGAAACGGTTGCATTCAACCATCCCCAGAGTTGGAGGTTTACGGCATTGGGCCCTAATTTCTAAGCCGGCAAGAACATGGAAATTCAACAATGATGAGTATCTGGCTTATAAATCGGTTATAATCCCAGGAAAATCCCAGTGATATCCGAGTTCTTTTGGGCACTGACATGGCTGCAATCTGGCTGAATTTTGGCATGTTGATGGTTATGCAGTCGCGTGGCTGGGCAGGAGCTTGATGGCAAGGATCTTGGAGCGGATGCTCCTCTGATCGTTCCCTTGGCGTAAGTTGGTGCGAGGAATGGGAAAACGGATAAACCAAAGAGAACTGGGAATAGAACATATGGGTGTGTCTGAAAATGGGGTATACCCCCAAATTGGCATTCTAGTAGGGACGTGACCATGAGCCAGTAGATTTTGGGGTATCCAACTTTTTGACAAACCATATGTATATTTGGTTTGAACGATTGTTACGAACCACTTCTTAAGTGCAATAAGGCCTTATTTCAGACACAAATGAAGTCTAGAATCACTGGGTAGATATAACTTGGGGGAATTGAAGGTGTTCTGGCTAAGATTGAGAGATCACTTGTCCATCTGCTACAGGAATCAATCTATCTAACAACCCATTCTTATCTCATATTTATATAGGTATAATTATTCTTTGGGTTTGATCCATTCACTCCCCGTTGTAGGGGAACTTCCCTTTAGGGTAGTTTGCAACGATTTGGGTTCAAAAAGAATTTTCTCAAAGTAGTAGTGTAAAGATGCATGGTTTGCATGATGATGTCAAAGCTGGTCAACAATCGCAGTCACATAAGTGCAGGGGTTGTTTGATGGCTGACTGCACGGGTGTCATGAGGAGGCCAACGGCTGACCGGGAATCCAGGTTGTCCTGGTAGAGATTCCTGGTTCACTCTGGAAATTGTGGCTGAAAATTGTGGCAATGAACACCAAACCTTGCCATTTTCGTGGAAAGGTTCCTGTGTCCTGTGGGTTTGTCCAAGCATTTGGCAAACAACATCCAGTGTTTTTGTTCAGTTTCCCCTTGAGCCAGATTCCTTTGAGATTTCCTCCATTCCAGTGTCCGTTCTGGATCATTTACACTGAATAATGATTAGTAAGGGAAATCATCCCCATTGTGGGCCTTAATTCAGATGAGTGAGTCATTCTAGTTTATCCATCCATTTTCTCCTGCCAAGGTGAAGACCATCACTAGCAAGGAGAAGGATGAGCTGGTTGCCAAGCAGGTCATGTGCACCGCTCGAAAATGGGATTTGAAGCCACAACAGGGGGGATTTATAGTGTATACATGGGATGACATCAAAATCCTGAGCCAAGTTTTAATTCACCCAACAGTTAGGGACCAGCAAAAACTGGGACTTCACGAAAGACACATTGGAGATTTGGGATAGACAACGTCAGTTTAGTTCACTATGCCATGGCAGGATAATCCCAGAATCCAAGGATGGGGGCGAACATCGGAACCGGACACCCCTACGATTTGCGGATAAAAATCTTGTTTTCTTGTAGAGCAAAAATAGTTGAAAACAAAAGAGAAAAAAGTCAAGCAAACTTTCTTTTTGTGTAGACCTTCCCAACCAGACCAATCCATTGATAATAAGCAGGGTTAGTTCTTCTTAGGTGATTATAGCAGAGGATACCCTCTGGTAATTTGAGGCAGCTATGGAGAATCATCAGTTTTAATAGGTAATAAATCATCATAAATCATCGAACTGAATAGGTGATTTTCCATAGCAAACTGTGGTATCCACTGACTGGTCAGCCCCAACTTTTCGAGATCCTGAAAGACCAACGAAGAACGGGGGGTTTCTAAAGAAGATCGTCTCAAAGAATGCGGCAGACCCCATTTCACCAACTGGAACACACCGAACTCGGAGATGGTCTGTTGGGTGTACCTCATTGCGACAAAACCAAGGTGTTGACGACTGTATATTGTGAGAGCCAGTCAACCCACCAATCCATTTAGTCAACGTCAGGTATCATGCACGGCCATGAAATTCTTGGATGCATCACCTGAATCATTTTTGGTACCTCCCCAAGTGCCGGCTGTGTCGCAGAATGAGAAGGGTGAGGGTGCAGAAGATTCCGAAAAAGTGGAGAAGGAGTCCAAGGACAAAGATAAGAGCAGAGCCTTGGCTTTTGATACGTGAAGCAGCAAGCAGATGCAAGCAGTCTTCAATCAGGAATTCAATTTCCGATTGTTCCCACAGTTCAGCACCTCCAAACTGTATTTGTTTTTTGTTCAGGTACCTCTCTTGGCCGCTTCTTATGAATCCTGATTAAAACATATCCAAAGATGCAAGAATCTTAGTGCACAGAAGGTGTTTGGAAGGTGCATTTCTGGTTGTTTCTTGTCAATTCAGCAATTCAGCTTTGGCCCGAAGAAAACACTCGTGAAATTTAACATGAAGCTCGTTGCCGCGTCCGTGCTTTCTTCAATGGATTGGTTTTTCAGGGAAATTCTACAGGAAAGCCCTATATTTGATGGTAAAAAAACATGGTTTCCTGTAGATTTTCCCAACCAATCCGATGTTTTCCTGACCAAAAACCATCAAAACATCGCCCCGGGGCCACCACTCAGGAAGTGGCAAGCGCAGTCGAAAACGCTCGCGCAGCCGCAAGCGAAGTCGCAGTGGCAGCAAGCGGACCGGCACGGGGAGGGCCGTTAGACGTGGCCGCGCAGGGGTACCTCAATAGCTGGATGGTTTATTTGCTGGAACATCCGAAAATGGGGGGTACCCCCTTGACTTCGGACACCTCCATCTGCGCATCCCAGTTCGTTTTTGGCACCACAATTTCTCGCGGCGTATAATATATTTGTTGGGTTTGTCTGAACATCGGATACTTTCTGGAACTTGATTCCATCTTATTCCAAGCGCTGGTGAATCAGCCTTTCCCATGAGCCAGACGATGATCCCGTGACGTGAGCGGTCGCAACATGGCCCCGGTAACAAACATAATATGACCAACAAAGATGGGATGCAAAATGGCTAGGAATTGTAATTGTTATGTTTGGGATGAAATGACTTGCAGGGTTCCCTTCAACGGTGAGCCATTTGATGGTATGTTGAAGTCTATTTTGGCGGCATTGTAGCAGATTCGAGTGGGCACTTCACCACAGAAAAACGGAGGAAAAAACGAGGCACACGAAAGCGATCTCACTGGCCAACCTCACCATTGATGATGATTAGTGGACTCAGCTGTTTAAATATTTTTTTTGTTGTTTATTGACTAAACCTAGGGTTCTGTCTGATTTGTAATTTTTTTCTTTGACCCAGAAAAAAACAGGCAGTAAGACCAACAAACACGGTTAGATGTAGCCAGTACATGATGGGAAACATGTGCTGGGGATGCTTAGCTCCCCAAGAAGGTAACCCAACTGACTAAGGGGGACTTGTCGAGAAGGATTGTGAACCGTGGTTGTAAGATGTTGTAAGGTTCGTCATAGAAAAGCAAGCAGCGAAATGCCTCATACCCTCTGGTAAACTAACATAAGTATGGAAAATCACCATTTTTAATGGGAAATTCCACTATAAATGGCCATTTTCAATAGCTATGTAAACGTTTACCAGAGGGTAATCGAGGTACCATGGTCTCATGGTACCTCTACTGACAGGGAATTGTAAATTTTGACCATGGCAAAGCGATTGCGATTGAGATATGGGATCTCTACACGGCCAATCGCAAGGGACATGTCATGATATATCCAACAAAGATCGAGAATGTCAACCACAAAGGACGCGTTAAGTGAGGTTTTGGCTATGACAAGTAACCATTTTGAACTTGTGAAGTGCTGGTTGAAAGTGTTCAACATTTTTTTTGTTCCACAAGGGCCAATTTTTGTTGACCCATAGTCTTATCGACATTTGGATACGGCCCCTACTCGTACCATTGTTTGCTTGAAACGGCTGCTTCTGTGCTCAATTCTTGGAATTGGCAGCATTCTTGTCGGCTCTATCCCCATTGTTGTTGGTGAATATCCCCTTGTTGTTGGGTTTGAATCCTTTCTTTGCCTTTTTTGTTGTTCGGGGAGGGGTTGGAACGTGTCATTCAGGATTTTTGTCGGGACATATTGTAGAGGAATGGGATTGTCTGTTTAGCCAATATCTCCCAACGCAATTCAATAAATCCCAATGCAATCCAATATAGCCAAACATAGTCCCATATAGCTGAACATAATTCATATACCCCAACACAAGCCAAGGTATCCCAATAACATGGTTAAAAACATCCCAAAGATTTGAAAAAATACTCCGATAGATCCCCATGTATCTTTACATAATTGTATTTGATCGAGATCACAAAAACAGACACAGTGATCCAATCGTAGATGGGATCCCTGGGTACTTCAGATCTTTGGCATGTTTTTTCATAGTTATGACCATTGTGAAATACCATTTACTTTTACATACACTGGTCAGATGCCCTATTTCTCAGCGTTATTTTTGTGATTCCGAGGATTGGATGTTCCTTATTTAGATCCCATTATCCTCACTGCAAAAACCAGTTGTGTTGATTGTCCCTATTCTCACCATGGACAAACATCAATGATTGATGGCAAAAAAATATCACAGTTCATCCATGTACTATCCTTATGTGTAAAGATATATAGATATCATTATCTATGATATCTTGTATCAGTTATATATATATATATATTATACAATTACATATTTTAATGAATGAAGATTGATGGATATCATTCTATATTCTATTATGATATATCTTCTATAGATATGGCTATCATCTTATCTTCTAAATGTGGATTTGTATACTCTATATCAATTAATATCAATTATATTCTTATACCTTGATTATATCATGTCGATAAATGGCTTGATACATCTCCATTCCTGTTTTCCTTCGACTCCACCTCCATTCGTGGCTCCGCAGGAAGCGTAGCCGCAGCAGCCGAAAGAAGCGGAGTCGCAGCCGCAGCAAGCGGAAGCGCAGCCGAAGTGCCTTCGCTGGCCGCGAAAACGGAGGAATTTCCATGACGCAAAAACGGTAAAAATGGATTGAAATGGTGATTTAACCATCAAACATGAGGATTTGCCAATGAAAAATGGTGATTTAACCATGAAAATAAAGATTTAACCATCAAGAATAGGGGTGTACCCATCAAAAAATAAGGATTTAACCATCAAAAATAGTGATTTAATGATTCAGCACTCAAAACGCGGATGGAACCAGCAATTAATAGGGAATTCGCCAGCAAAACATGGTGGATTTGATTGATTTCATCAAACATGATGGGTTTCATGTGAAATTTAGTGATTGTACTCTGGAACAAGCAGGCTTTTCAATATGGAAAAATCGCGGACTCCTCAGGTCACGTGAGGTCTCCTTTCTTTTATGTTTTTTTTTGAACCATCAATCATTTAATATTTGCAAGACACAAGTGTAGATATACAGCCATGTGTAAATACACGGATTTAGATGAATACAGATTACACCTCTTTCTTTCTTTCTTTCTTTCTGTTTTTCTTTCTTTCTCCCTCTCTATCTCTCTGTAAAAAACATTCGTTCCTGAGTGACTCCATGGTAGTTTCCGTTTTAGCGGGCTCACAAGGTCGAAGCACTCGACGAAGGAGGACAAGTCGGGTGCCACGTGTTGAGGGAAAGCAATACAGATGGGACTTAGTGGATTTTTTCTTTCGGGATTACCCTCTGGTAAACTAACATGGCTATTGAAAATTGCTATCTATAGTGGATTTTCCCATTGAAAATGAAGTTTTTTCATAGTTATGTTAGTTTACCAGAGGGTAAACCAATGAAATTGGGGATTTATGGAGATTTCTATGATGCTTCTGCATTATGTTTGTACCTCACTGGCGGACCAAGGTAAATGATGATTATTTACAGAGATTTGAAAGGGAATAATCATCCCAAGATTGGCTTATTGCTGATTTGGGAATTATGGCAGTATTTTGTTCAGAATAGTGATTTGGCCAGCATTGGGAAGTGAACAAGGACATTAAAGTAAAGGAATCATAGTGGAAACGATGCAGGACATTCAACTATATATACCAACTACCTTGAAGACATTGGAAGTTAAAGTACTGTAATTTTTCCAAAAGAAATTACAAAGACAAAAGGTCATATTCAGAAGTCACCCAAGATTGTCACCTTCAACACTGGACACATTTAAGCTGGAACTATCGGCGGGAGCTATTTGGTGGTTGAATTCATGAGTTGGAGGCACATAATTTCTGTCAAGGTTTCTACTTGGATGTGCATCCCGGGAATTGTATCCGTGGTTGGTAGCCATAATATGACCCAGTTGCATATCGGGGTACGGCAATTTAAGATAATTTAACGTAGCTGTGGACAATCACCACTTTTAAATAGGTAAATCATATGAAATCATCATAAATGGGTTATTTTTCCATAGTGATTTACCATAAATCCATAAATCTGGTGATTTAATATGGTTTCCCATAAATGGTTTCCCATAAATCCATAAATGGGTGATTTTTGCATCGCAAACTGTTAAGTGACCAGAGTGTATGTCCGATTCCTGGGACTCATCTAACTGGGGATGTTCATTATTCCATTGATCTACCTGGGTTGTTTCATACATTTTCATATGGTTATCACCCCAAGTATGTCCTCTTTGAAGCGGTTCATAAGCTTGGTTGTATGGCATCATATGCATGTATACAGTAGGTATATCATATGTATGAACTTACACCAGTCCATGCAGATTTATAGATACGTCTTTCCTCCATGTCCCTAAGCGATTGTCCTCTGGTAATCCAACATAGCTATAGAAAATGGCCCATTTCGTTCCATGGTTTACCCTCTGGTAAACGTTTACATAGCTATTGAAAATGGCCATAGAAATAGTGGATTTTCCCATTAATAGCATGGTGATTTCCCATATGTGGCTGTTTACCAGAGGGTACCAGTAACAAATGGTGGTTTTCCATATGGAGGATCCTCCCATGGGAATAGTAAGTGACTAGTAAACCCTGGTTAGCAAGTCCCTGCTGGGTGATCCCATGTCATGGCTTATAGATATGGTGAAAAAAACCAGATATAGATGATATAGCCATCCCCCCAAAAGATAGAAATATGATGAAATATGTTTCCAGGAGCTTCTAGATGATCTATTTCAAACATATTTCCAGGTGCCCAACCTTCCGAAGGAGCCGAAGGCGTTCCCGCAGCGGAAAGCGGAAGGACAGCAGTAGCCTGGGGAACCCAGCTTGGGAGTTTCCTAAGTCATGGTGGTACCCCCAGTTCTCATCAATTTTACTGGGATTTTCCAGCAAATAAACCATCCAGCTATTGAGGTACCCCCATTGATGGAAACTTCCATTTGGGAGTGGATATGTAACCAGAGTATTCCATATTATACCTCATCTATATATGGGATATCACAAGGTATACACGGGTTGTAAACCATTTCCGATTCCTTAGATGCACATCCAAGCGGAGCAGTTTCAGTGAACGATGGCTGTAAAATCAAGGAACGATGGCAACCCCCAAGTGATAGGCAGAACTGGCGATTAATGGGGATGTAATAGGAACGTCATGGGATATAATGAGAATATAATGGCAATATACTGGGATAATTCAATGTATATAAATATAGTTATATATATATATATATTTGCTCAAGCACACTGATCCTTTCGGAGCGGCCAGCAAAGTCTTTGATGAATTCATGTCATTGGCCGACAGCGAAGTCGTTGCCGATGACCGCACCGTAGGATTTTGTATCCATACGGTCGCATAAATGGACAAAAGCGCTATCCAAGTGAGCCTGTGTGTCTACAGGGCACCTGTGTAGCGCGTCCACAAATACCACAGCCAGAGCTCTACTCATGGCTGGAGGGTATTCTTTTAAACGGGTCGTCGCCCATTCACCATCGGCATTGAGCCCAATGTCTGCTCGCTTCGGTAGATCTGGCGTGAGGCGATGCTGACACAAAGCGGCTGGAAGTCCCGGAAGATTCACCGTCAGCAATCGTGTCGGCTTAGGGGTGTAGGCACCCAACAAGCCTTGGCTGAAGGAGAAAGTAGCCACGCCCGGGAGCTGTAAAAGCCATTCCATAATCTCAAGACGCCAAATCGAAGGTTTGTCTGCTTCTTCTGGAAAGGCTGGATGTTCCAAGGCGCCGTAGTAGCCGACCAGGGCAATCCTCAAAAGCATCTCAAGGGAAAAACACAACAGGTGGTTGCCGACCGCGACTTGTCTGCGTTCCTTTAGACTCAGGGAAGGTAGACCCCATAGATCTTGTCCTGAACGTACGGGTCGAGGGCCACGGCGCTTGATGTCATTCGGCTGGACATACCGCGCACGGCTCCAAGTTTCGCAAGGAGGCCCACAGAGAAAAGCCACAATGGCACCATCAGAGGCATAGTGGAACCAAAAGGCTTGCGTTTTCTCATTCATGACATTTCCCATCACTGGGTCCGTGATGATGTCCAGGGATACCACAGTCAAATGGACGCCTTCTGCTTGGCGATCATAGATGGCTTCCATGTAGAACTGTAGATCTCCTTGTCGTCTCCTGCCGCTAAACGCGTGCAACACAATCTGATGACGCCCACAGGGACGAGGGACATGCTCATGGTGTGGAGGAACTTGTAGAGGAATATCTCTGCAGGCGGCCTCCAGAGCATCCAAAGACGCGTCCACACAGCGGGCAGGGCATTGTCCATGGTCCAAAAAAGGCCAATGTGATGGGCGACTCAAGGCAAGGATGGCATCCAAAACCATCTGCTTGTCCAGGTACTCCCAGCCCGCATCCTCCGCAAGGATCGTGTCATAGAGCTCTGAGAGCGTGAGCTTGCAGCGCGTCCATGCGAGAGCAAAGGTGCGAATGATGGCCTCCATGTCGTCCAAAATATGCCAAGGTCCAGTGTGTTGCTGAGCCTCAACAACCATCAAAGCCAGAGCATCGTGTAGATCTTGGTCAACCAAAGAGATGTCCCGGATCAAAGGAGTCGGTTTCAAAGGACCACAAGCTTGCAAAGGCGGAAGCCGGCCATCCCAAACTTCATGTCGGGTGCGATCCGCCGTAGAACCTGTACCAGGTAACAGGGGTCCACGAATATCATGAGCTATGACGTAGCTCCTGCAAGAAGAACTCCGAAGAAGATGGGCCTTGATCTTGGCGTGGGTGTGGTATTCACGAAAACAGCCTGGACACTGAGTGCCAGTGATGTAATGGCGGACGGGATGAACCCAGCCATGCACCTTGCACATATGAGCACCTTCGCCGCCAAGGGAACGAAAACGAAGACCACACAACATGCAGCCAAAGGAGTCCGCAACCTCAGCCTCATCCGCGCGCACCATGTGCAATTCTGGGAGATAGCCAGCTTGAAGCAGAAGCGTCTGGCATCGAAGATGGAATCTCGTGCACTGATAAAGCATTGATTGGCGGAGGATGGCATGGCTCTCAGCTCTTCGCAAGAGGCCCTTCCAATAGCTGCGGTGCCATCGCATGATTTCAAACCAGCGGGCTACATGAGATCGAGGATCACCCAAATCACAGGTGTTGGAGAGTTGACGCCAAAGCCAATCAAAGTCCTCTGCAACAAGCTGCATCCATTGGGCATCTTGATTGAGCAATCCCCAGCATGCCACCTCCGGTGAAGCCATCAATGTGCCCAAATAACGAAGTCGGCTCAGGTGGAGCATGTCCGTTGGGGCAGGGAGCCCAGTTTTGGAAAGTACCTCCTCGTCTGAAATGGGATCGTCATGACGACAGCCCAAAAGACGTTTGTAGAGCTTGAGCAATGCAGAGTGTAGGTGGCCTTTGGTTTTAACATCCCACACCACCCAAGAATCAGAGCCATACATCAAACGGCTCAGGATCAGGCTGCGGAAGATCTCAGCTCGTTTGGCCATGTCAAAGTGATCGCACTGATAGATGAGTTTCCGATGGCGGTTGAAGGATTGATGTGCAATGGCGATGCGCTTCTTGATCTCGACACGGACCTCACCACTATAGTGGAGCCTACCTCCCAAATGAGTGTAGGATTGCACCAGGGGGATCCGATAGGAGCCGTGCTCGCCCAAGACCAGGTAGGATGGAGGGGCGGTTGGGCTGAAGAGCTCACATTTCCATGCTCTGGTGCCTTTGCCACGAGGGCTGATCATCAGCTCAGTCTTCCCTGGGCGAAGGTTGGGTGTCATGGCGTGCTCTCGGAAAAGGTCTAAAAGTAGACTGGTGGCCACACCAAGTTTGCGTTGCAAAACAGGGTTGGAGCTGCCCCAAAGGCACAAGGCCATATCGTCCATCCAAACCGGTCCAATGAACGGTAGCTCTTCAGGAGCAGGTTGAGGGTCTTGCTGAAGTAGAGAACATCGCCGATGTGCAGGAACAGAAGAAATGACATCTGCAGCACGGAGCTGATCCTCAAAGTTGTGTAAAACACGAGCCATCAAAAAGCCAAAAACCAGGTCCGCATACGCATCTCCGGGTCTTGTGCCTATGGTGGTATGTACAAAGTCGGTTTGCTCTGGTAATTGAAAGTGAGTACAGGAATGCAGCGCTTGGATCACGCGTTTGCCCGTAGCAGTGATTCCGGCTTCATCAATGGCCGCAGGAGCATCTAAGTGTCTCCAAAGGTCGTGAAGAAGATCAGGAGATAGTCCAAGACGAAGTGCCATTGCAGCCACCGCCTCTTCGTCAATGGGGCCTGCCAGTGCTAACGGACGAAGCACGCGATAAAACGCTTCCTGAAGATCAACAAACAGAACTGCTGTCGCATGCCCACAATCGCGATGCCAGCGTAGAAAGGCGCGTACCTGGTGAACACCGTGTGTGACTGGAATTTTGCGTCGTCCTCCTAACTGTTGAGCATGGAGGTATCTCTCATAGAGGTCTGTCTGGTGTACCTTGAGAGTTCTGAGGATGACCTTTCCAACATGCGAAGACAGAAGGATAGATCGATACGCTTCGCACAAATTCTTGGCCATCTTACCCTTCCAAATTGGTATCACTCGGCCGCCTTTGTGTAGGAGCGGCTCGTGACCATGAGTGATAAGCTTCAAGAAGAAGGAGAACAGATGATGGGCCACCTGTTGAGGATGTTATATGGATGTAACCAACAATGAAGGGATTTGGGTGTGTCTGAAATGGGGTAGATCCTCCAAATGGCAATGTTTGACGCGGAAAATGATTTGACAAAGCTATATGCAGAACAAAGATGGCAACATATGGTAAAATCTGATCCTGGCAATGGAAATCCACTATAAATGGAGGTTTAAATTGGACCATCATCTATAAATGGTAGATTTTCCATTGCCACGATTGATTACCAGAGGATACAGATGTTTCTCCTGCATCTAGAGATCGGGATGATCTGCATAGATGGCTTTGACACAGTTACCCACTAAGTACGGCTGGAGGTTGTCCTCCAAATTTCTCAGATGTGTCTTTCACTTTCAGCAGGTTTATTTTTCCAATGAAAAAACTGGAGGTTTGCCATGGCCATGTTTGATTACCTTACCAGAGGGTATGTTTTCTGGGTTTCTTATGATCATTTTATTGTGGTTTCATGATGTTTTTAAAACCCATTTGTATCCATGTTGATATCCGCATTGATATCGATCTATATCCCCAAGGAAAACAGATGTATTGTTCCTTAAATCCAATCAAATCCAGTTAAATCACCACAAAATCACCATAAGATCACCATTAAATCACCATTAAATCCCATTAGATCATAAATTCCCATTAAATCTTCATTTTTGTTGGTTAAATCGCCATTTTCCTATGGTTTCGTTTGTGGGCCTTGGCACTTTTGTTAGAGCCAAGGCCGCCGCCGCAAACGCAGCAAGAGCCGTGGAAGACGGCGGCGGAGCAGTGACCCGGCGTTTTTGTTTTTTGGGGTCGAAAGGAGAATTTATCCAATGTCCCCAATATTGCAGGTTGATAATGGTTAAACAGTGGTTGATAATGGTTAATAATGGGTAATAATGGTTAATAATGGTTAATGATGGGTAATAATGGTTAATAATGGTTAATGATGGGTAATAATGGTTAATAAGTGGTTAATAATGGTTAATAATGGTTAATAATGGTTAATAATGGTTAATAATGGTTAAATGTTGAAGTTAATATTGCGTTTATACTGGTTGACAATGGTTAAATATTGGATAAAAATGGCTAATAATCAATGGTTAATAATTCATGGTAAATAATGAAGATACGGGGGGTATAATTGGTGAACAACCCCTATGATTTATGGTTAGTGACTCCTATAATTGCAGTTAATAATGGTTAAATATTGGGTAAAGCGTGTAAATGTTGGGTAAATAAGGTAAATATAGGGGTTATAGGGGTCAATAATGGTTAAGAATGGTTAATATTGGTTATAGTGGTTAATTAATGGTTAGTGATTAATAATGGTTATAGGGGATTTAGGGAATGATCATCGGGGCAAAACTATTAGTTGTTATTATTATACCAACATGTTTTATCCGATTCATCCACTTTGTATTTTGTAATCACAATTAAGGAAAACCGTCGCAGTTGGTTATCGACGTTTGCTGATAGGCCCCATATCTCCTGTAGATAATTGGGGACACAGACCATTATTTGTGTTTTAATGATCATTTGCTATTTTCGCAACCATTGAAATCATTGTTATCTTTCATAGCAACGCCCAAATAGACAGAGAAGGTGGACATGGGAAAATTATGGGGAACATATCATCGAACGACCATCCAAGAAGAAAACGCCTGCATGTTTTTGGGAACCACTGTAGACAAATATAACACAATATAACTAAGATTTGTCTCAAGTTTTCATCGTGGAATCGATGAAAAAAACTGCTTGATGCTCAGGTAGCGGCAGTCGAAGTCGTGGCCGGAAGGCACCGCTGTTTTACGGTTGGCTTTCATGGATTCTAAGTAACGAAATTGGATATTCAGTGAATGAAAAAGGGTGACTAAATGAACAAATACGGGGATTCAACTGCAAACACGGGATTAAACTGTCACATATAATATAGGAATTTAAGCAAAAGAACTGGGAAAAACCTTTGCAAATGGTAAGGGTTGGTGAGTTATCTGTTTTTTTTTGCTTGGAAGTCAAGCAATGAAAATCACCAACCAGAATGGTGCTGTGACTACCTCTAGGAATAAGTTGTGGGTTGATTCCTTCATTCATTGTTTCGTTCCAGCGCCCTTGGTTGGTTGTACAAGTAGTAGCCCTTTGAAATCAAACTTGGCAATGGACAATCTCCCATTGATAGTTGATTTTCCCACTCAAATGCCCGTTTATAGTGGATTCCCCGGCTAGCCATGTTTGATTACCAGAGGCTATGCCGACTGTAGTGTTTATTGCCAAACATATCCACCATGTTGGTGGAGGTATTGTCCGTGAATGTTGCAGGCTGCGTACCAGACATACATTACATACTGAAGTATGCCGCTTCAGGCGTAATACTGTTGCGTTCGATTTCATGATGGCTTTATCAGATCTTCTTTGGGTATAGGTGAGACTTGGGGGGTTGCAGATGTTGGTCCATTTCTAAAAGGGCGGGGTCCGTGAACCTTGATATATCATGATATATCTACCAGAAACCGTAGAATTCACCCAGGCAAATTAGCACCAACTTAGCTATCGTAAACCATTCCATTTTTGGCTAATTTTGCATACAGGACCGAAAGAAAAAGAAGAGCCGCAGCAGCAGCCGCAGCGCGGTCTCCCGGAGATTTCAGGGTATGGCGACCCCCAAAAAGATAGAAATGTGAAAACTCGTACTAAGATATACTAAGATAGCGGCAAAGTGCTTTTCTACGTTTTTTTTTTTGGCTATAGTCCAAAACCACGGGTACCAATACTGAAACGATGATTTGGGTTCTGGGGTTTCCCCAACTGCAACTGGAATTTGGCTCAGGACCAAAGTTCAACTGATCCCACAGTCTTTTCCATCTTGGGATGATGATCCCAAATGACTACGTTCAAACATTCTCATGGATAGATCGCTGAATTTAGCAAACATTTTTATCGCACTAAAAAGCACGATTAAGCGACCAGATTCGGACTCATTTTTTTTTGAACTGGTTGAAATCTGGCAGGAAAGCCTTATGATATCTTTGCATTTTTCTGATTTTGCATTTTTCTGATTTTGCACTTTTGTTTTTTCTGATTTTGCACTTTTGTTTTGACTTTGAAGTCTTTTCATTGAGAGCCGTGGACCCACGGCGAGACGAATTGGTTTTGGACGCGATCCAAAT
>BGPT01000227.1:134875-163069 GCA_003297045.1 Symbiodinium sp. clade C Y103
GAGAAATCTTGGTGAGCCATTCGGAAAGCGTGCCCCGGAGCAAGCCACAGCGGGTGTCCAAGCTCGTGGAATTTCTGTCCCAAAAATGTGCTCCTTGACTGCTGCCAAGCACCTGCCTGAAAAAGGGTGCCAGGCAGCCAGTGCTTGCCCAGCACAGTGCCGCTCGATGGTCTGATTTTGGAATTCAATTTGAGACAGGTTTTTGGCTGCTTTTTGGATCCACATGCTTTTTAGCAGGATTTCTGCTCGGAGCTGCCACTTGTCCCACGCCTGAAGTGTTTGGCGCTTTTGGTTGGATAGTGACATACGGAAGGGCCCTGAGGACAATTGCTTGGGATTATTCAAGCCTATCCGTGTGGCTGCAGAGAACGACAGGATGCGAAATTNTGCTTAGGCCGGCGCTAAAGCCCACTAGAGGGCGCACATAGCTATGGGTGCAAGGAGAAAGTAAAAGTGGTGGACGCACTTTGCTTATTGTTATCCTCTACTGGTAAAACAGGTTTCCTGCGGATTTTCCCTCGATCCATTGACGTCCCACGCTTGAGACCGGACCGGACAAGGCAAGAGTCGAGGCCGTCGGCGGCGCGACAGCAGCGGCAGCCGCAAGAAAGATAAGGCGCCGCGGCGATGGGGCCCGGGGGGTGGAAGGCGTCTTTGGCGAGTTGAAGCTATTGAACATGGCCATAGAAATAGTGGATTTTCCCATTAAAAATGGTGATTTTCAATAGTTATGTTAGTTTACCAGAGGGTAGATTGTTCAGCCTCTGGTAAACTAAGAGTTTGCGAACTGGAAAAGTCCAGCATTTTGAATGGGAACATCAACTATAACTAAATGGCCATTTTCAATAGCTATGTCAAATTACCAGAGGGTAAACATACATTTGGGTAGATGACAAAGCAGCACCATGGTAGGTGGCATCGATCTGAATCCATTTGCGATATCTTCAGACCGCGCTGGGCTAGCTGATCAAACGATACATGAGTGGTGCTCAATTGCGCCCACAGGCATAGTTCCAAGCCCAATTTTCAGCTGGAAGTTCGTTCTGGTTTGCAATGGAACAAGGACAGCAAACACAGTGCCTGAACCGGCGCTGGAATCAACCATTAGCGTGAATCTCAGTGGAGATCGGGCTGCGTATGGGTACGAAGCTGCAGATGTGCCGCAGTTCCTCAGCAATTGTCAGGCTTCTTCGCAGTCCAGGCACAGACTTCAGGCTACATCAAGATGCCCTGAGCCGTGAGTTTCAAGGAGTCAATGTACCACTCAATGCACTTGAGGTCTTGGGCTCGGCACAGCCTTCGGCAAACCTGTTCGAAAGAAGCTTCGAAGCCAGTGTTCAATCCACAACCTAGAGCAAAGCTGGTTTTCTTCGGAAATTGTCTTAGACATGTTCCTGAGTTCACCATTGAAACTATGGGAATAATATTGATAAACTGGTTGGTTGATGATTACTCAGGTTATCCTATTTAATATACAGAATTGGGGGATTGTCATGATCCACGAACTAAAAATCTTCATCGACTATGATAGTATATAATAATTATGATTTTGGGGATTTGCCATTTTCGGTTTTTGGCACTGCTCGTTTCACTGGGAGCATCCTTCGGGTCCAAGGATTTGGTAAATATGGGCGTATCCTAAGTCAGTCATGGGGGTAGCCCAAAAAATATAAAACAATCATCCAAGTCAGAAACGACCATGACTTAGTATTAAAACTTATGGTGATTTGGGGATCCCCAATGACTTAAGAAACTCCCAGAACTGAGCCTTCCTCCGAAAATCTCGGCCGTGTCGGTCCATTGGGATGATCATATCGGGATGGGATGGCCCTGGGGAGTCTCCCGTATTGGAGCTTGAACCTCTGGTAAACTAACATTGCTATTGAATATGGCCATAGAAATAGTTCATTTGCGTATGAAACAAAGGTGATCTTCCAGTTCGCAAACGGTGAGTTTACCAGAGGTTTATAGCTTTAGTTGGGACAATCAACGAACGCTGGGGAATTCTCTCAACATCTGGCCATGTTTGATTATGTGAGTATCGTCTTTCCAGGGACTCATCCTGGTAGCTTGCTTGTTTTCGTATTGTTTCGGGGAGGGGAGCATCATTTAAGTTTCGCCACTGGGAAACTTATGGTTAATATTGGGTTGACAATGCTTGATATTGGCTTAATAATGGGATATTTAATAGGAACGTCAAGTATAAACGGGGGATTTTCAATTGCCACCTTTGAATCCCCGAGGGCATGGACTGTTTTGCTACGAGGGCTTTGACCCATAGCCAGATGGCTTAGTCTAAAAAATGAAGGAGATAAACCCCAGCATTTCACGCGGGACAATGACATTTTTCCGATGTTCACCTGGCCGCGAAGTCTTCGAGTGAGCAGTGACCAAAATACCAGTTGATGATATAGTTGCAATAGGGATATTGTTTGGGGATCATGAACTAACTCATCAGGGAAAGCTCATTTTCCATCAAGCAGTACCTGCAGGCATGACACAGAGTTTTGAACACCATATAACCTCATCCAACCACGAATATATACACCATGGACCGAATAGGTCGCATGATTATGCACCAACATCAACCTCTCAAACTTGGCCCCTTCCCGTGGGAGCCAAGTTGATCCATTTGGGAAACTCTTTGTCCTTTGCAGGAGAAGGAGAAGGAGAAGGCAAGGGATTTTGGGCGGGTGCAGGTGGTGCAAGAGATGAACATGACAAAGGTTCCAAAACTTTCTGCATGAATCCTCTTGGATGGTTTCGATGGTTTGGATGGTAAATGTCATACATGTTTCTTCTTTTAAAGCAGAGGTCGTTTCCAGTTTTTGTTTGTCAATTCATGGTTTCCAGATGTTTCTTGAAGAATTCCAATCCCATAAATTCCAAATACAGTAATGTTCTGTCAAGAATTTCCATTTTTCTCGAAGAATTCCAACTACACTTTGTCTTGAACGCGTAGTTTTCGTCGAGTTTTCCACGATTTTTCATCCCATGGGACCCGACTGGGACCCGGGCAAGGAGAAAGAAAAGGACAAGGCTGGGACCTGGGAGGGCCCCGGGATTGTCCATTGGACGGATGTCTGTTGGATGGAAGAATCTAGTTGATTCATAGGGAGTTATGTTTCACAGGGATACCGATCAACCAACCAGTATAGTGGGGATAGGGGTATTTTTCATGGCTCAAGTGGATGGCGATAGGACCGGAACAAAAAGACCACGATCTTACGTCGTTTTCCGTCACTGGAATGATTGTTAAGGGGGAATATACTATACCTAAATGGCCGCAAGATTCAGATGAGTGAATGAACTTGTCTAGATAAAAAACGATCATTGAAACTGATTGAAAGTGGCTTATCACCATGGTCTGTCATCCTGGGCAAATCATGTGATGGGTCAGGATAGGGGAAACCATCCCAGAGATGGCCATGGAAGCCATGGCCCATTGAGTTCGAATATTTACCTACTAAGAAACGGTGATTTTTCCATAGCGATGTTGAATTAGCATAGTGTACTTCACATAGTTGATCCTAGTTGTAAATGGGATATTCGGATGCAGCCACTTCTATCATATTGGTCATTCTCCAGTTGGAATCAATGTCAAGGACTTCAGCAACAAGAATGGGAATGGAAGAAACAGAAGCTCTGGTTTTCGCAAATAAAAAGTTGATTCAAGCAACTAACCAACAAATATACCCCCAGCGTTTTGAACGTCCCTGCGGGTGTCTATCAGTCTATCAGTCGAGAAGTTTTGGGAATCCAGTGAGATTGCCTGGATCAAGTGCATCAAGTGTGCCATTGAAATGGAGGAATGCTCCATTCTTTCTTCAAAATATTCAGATGGTTGATTCTCTACTCTCGAAACTTGGAATGGAGCCTCTATATATATATAATTATATATGAATGTATGAATGTATGAATATATGAATATATGAATATATGAATATATGAATATATGAATATATGAATATATATATATATATACACACACATTTTTAAATGACGACAAAATCTTTCTGAACGCCATCCACTTGGGTTGAACGTGAACATTTTTTTTGGGGTGTAGTTACATGACCTCCCAAGATGTACAGTGGGATACCCTGCAGCACATTTGACAACTTTCCTACCACTGGTGCTTCTCCCAGCTGGGAAAACTGGGTAGTGATCCGCAGGGGGCGTACTTCTTTTCATGTTCACGACAGGAGAAGGAGAAAGATAAGAAGAAAAAGAAGAAGCGGCTCGGCACACTTCCGCTTCAGATTCAGGAAACTTTTGTCAGACCACCTCATTTCGGCTGCAAAGCCACACAAATGACAAATATCTGGACCATCAAAGATACCAAAAGCGCAGTAAAGCAGAAGCTGAAAGGAAAATATCATCGAAAGTCAACTTCCACTTGGAACTGTATTATATATTATCATATATTATCATATAGTCGGTCAATTGGATTGTTATCAAATGGATCGAATGGTTCACTGATTTAATCCAATTTATCATCCCACGCGTTTCTTGTTTTCAGTAATTTGATGTAACAACCTAGATTATAGTAATCACTTATTTAATGGTTCCATTTCATCAAAATATCATCAAATTACTGATGTTTGATTCAGCAACCCGATATAACAATCCATTTGATATCTAATGGTTCCCAATTTTGTTTCCCAGGGTGTCGGATACAGGTGACCCACTTGGAACCGGTTCCAAGGTCCAAGTCAAGCAGCGATAGTGCCCTTGGCGAAATTTCCTGCGGGCCGCGGTCCTCAACAGCTTTGGACCTGAACAGGGGAAAAGCCTTAGATCCATGGGTTGAATCACCCCAAGATCTCTACAATGTGAGGCCCCCTAGTTATAAGTTGGTTTATCAACCCCATTAAGTATAGTTATAAGTATCATAAACCATAGTGAAATTGGAGTTATTTGCACCAACTTTGCTATCGTTTGGGGGCCTCACATTGTATGATTTTGCTGGGTTGAATGGGTTTTGAAGCTGCCGGTCCACTAAATTGATATCATGATATCACACCCTGGATCCAGGGGGATCTAGGCTTCGGAATCGAAGTGGTGTCAGTAAATCCATTGGTCAATCATCTGATCCCGGTTATTTGATGGCCAGAACTGGGGCTCGTCAGTCCCATTTTCACACACAATCATATGAAGATTTTACCAGAAATGAGTGGTATAAACCATCAAAAGATGGGTGGTCTACTATTGCTTTACCAACATTACCATGATTCCCAGAGATTGAGCAACAGACAGCCCGCCAGGTAGCAGTTCCGAAGAGGAGAGCATGTAGATGGGTGTTTTTTTGATGGCTGGTGTCCAAAGCAACCGGCAATGGACATATATTTGTTCATAGGGATTTTGAACTAATTTCAATATCAATGTAGACACAGAAATAGGTAGAGTATGTATGTTTACACAATATGTATGTATATATATATATACACACATAGGCAAACATACACAGGCATTTTCAAGAGTCAGAAGAGGGGGAACAACGTCCATTGCACGATTCACGGAGTCTCGTGTAGACTCAGACTGCCTTGTGATATTTATCTACTCGGCACAGTGGTGCTCCCCCCTTTCCAATTTGATTTACAGGCCAATCCAAACACAGATATCCACCGCAAACCTTGGTTTATCTGGTTAATCGACTTTCATATCCTCCGGTAATCAAACATGGCAATTGAACATCCTCTAGAAATGGAGGTTTATAGCTGGGAAAATCATCCATAAATTAGGGCTGATCCATTGCCACGTTTGATTACCTGAGGGTAACTAACTTTGACAGGGCACCGCACCTGGAAATCTGCTATCCAAGGTGAAGCAAGTTTGGATTTGTCCACGAAAGGCGACCCCAGTTAATGGCACTTAAACAAATTGGCACATTTGAGGTTTCAATCCACCGGGGGGGGAGTTGTTTTTTTTGTCTCCAATGTTTTTTTAAAGGCACATCCAATTGACACCGAAAAAATCGATGCTGCCAAAAAGTGGGATAGGAAGATGATTAAAAATGCCACTGGATTTTGTCGGGATTCCATGTTGGATACACCCATGTATTTACAGTAGTGTAAAATTAACCATTCATCTATATTCATCAGCGGAAACGCTAAAACTTTTAGGTTTTGCTTGGGTGCGTCATAGAGGTGTTGAAACGTCGCATGTTGATGCCGCACCTGTGGCTTTGGGAATTCGATCATGGGTGGCTTTCAAATGTACCTGTGGACGGGTCGCTTTCTTGATGAATCAAAATGGGTCTAGGACCAACACATATGCAGATCCAACAGAACTCATGTAACCCGCCAAATGAGATGAATGCCTAATATTTGATAGATCCAATCATTCAACATCAATTTTCCTCCATATTGGGAAGTTTTTCACGGCACCAAGTACCGTTCTTTTCTTGTGGGAACTAGGGCGTCTTGACTCAGACTAATAGTAAGCAAAGCTGGGAGCAAAGACGGTGCCCCTCTGAAATCTTCCATGGACCAGAACTGCGATTACAGTGCCATTTTCAACAAGTGGGGTCCAACCTTCGTGCTACTTTGCGGCGTACTTGGTGTCAGATCAACCTGTGGCACGTAGCAAAATTACTGTAGGACATTGAACTGAAATGGCCAAACCAATCAGTGCCTTGATCTCCGCGATGTGGTACTTGTGGCAATTCAGCACCTGCCAAAAGTGGCTGGATGTCCAATTGGATGCTACTCAAAAGAATTACTCAACATGTCGGTGATCCATCTTTCTCCTGTCATTCTGTCCCTAGGCTGAGAGTCAAAATGCGGCCCACGGGCGCTACTTGAAAACTTCCCATCTTCCAATTGCTAACATCCACTTGTGAAACAGCACGGCTGTCAACGGAATCAAGTCCATCCTCACTTTGGTTGGGTTGCAAAGCTGGGTTAATTCCATCTTCCTGGCTTCCTACGTAGCCTGCTATCCGCCCAAAAGGAATCCGTTTCAGGCAGGACAAACTTATTCCAAGCGTGTTTGTACACTGGGGTTCAACCTATTAATGGGAATACTTAATATCGGTAATAATGGGATCATATTGTGGGATGGTAATTGGACATATATTTTTTTTTTTGCCTTGGCCTGACGATATGGTGAGGACAAGAAGAAGAAAAAGAAGGATGACAGTGACGACGATGCTCTGGCCGGATGTGAGGAACTGACTGACAATGTGGATGGTATTTCAATGGGAATGGTTCATCATTGTGATTGAATCGATCAACCATCAACAGAAACAAAAATGGATATTCAATTAAGCAAGAATGGCTGATATGTACTGTAGTATATAGTAGACCAGCGACAAGTTGGATGTGACACCAGCAAAACAGAAAGAAACATCCATAAACACTGGGCATTAACCAACACGCGCATGTGAACAACACATGGCTGCTCGGGCCGCAAATATCAGAAAATTGACCAACAAAAATGGGATAGTCCTCACCAACTGGAGATTGTTGAAGAAGCAAAACTGGGGAGGACATATGGGGATCTGATGGGTTCTTGACTGGTACTATAGGGCAGGGACATTCAGGTTGCTGTCAAGCGGGAGTATGAGAACCGTTGTTAATCAAGAATCACAACATGTGCTATGGTCAAGCTACCATCTGGTTATTTGACATCGCCATGGAAAATGGTTAATTTTGGATGATTTTTCCAATAAATCCTCCATCATTTATACGGGATTTTCCATGGCTATGTTAAATGGCCAGAGGCTAGATGGTTTATTTTCCATTGATTTCGGGGGATGGTCATCCTCCCAACAATGGGGATGTATACTGTAATGGCCAAGAGAATCCCGATGGTGAGATGACCACAGTCCATGCTCCGTAGTATCCCGCGTTTTGACCATGGCACAGTGGGAAGCTTGTGAAACTTGTCCGTCAGGGTACGTGAAAGAAAGTCACCGCTTCATGTATACAAAAACCAGACACTAAATCAACAAAGTATTCTCTCTGACAAAGATAGAATAATTGGTTCATATTGTTGTTTGGATTTTCTTCAGCAAATGCAATCTTTCCAAACTTTGTTCCTTTCTTTTGGTTCCTCTCTCTCTCTCTCTGTCTCTCTCTCCCCGTTTGTTCTTCTCATTCAGTTCAGAGGAGAGGACCTGTCACTCAGCCAATGGGGTCGTGGGAACATCACACAACGTGAGGTTGGCACAGCCTTCATTTTTTGTGGGAACATCACCTGCTCATCTTGTGCCGAACAGAGTGTTGAAATGAAAAATCATGGGAAGAAACCACAGGAAAACGCTCGTTTTTCACGAAACATGTGAGGACTAATTTCTGGTGAAATTTCTCTTTCAGCCAAGTCTGGGACTGGCAACTGCTCCGAAGATCCACTGGAACAGAGACCACAACCCATGTTGATTTGTTATTCTTATATAATATAGAGCTACCTGGTTTATTTATCTTTATTTGGGATAATGACGAACCAAATCACCAAAAAACAACCAGCCACTGGGCACGGCATTTCGGGTTTTGAACATTACCCACTTGCAACTAGGGTTGGGGTGGTTATTTCTTGCAATGACTCAACTGAGGACAAGGACGATTCAGAAGATGAAAAGGAAGACAAGGTGTGGTGCTTGGCCATATAAATTAGGTATCATTCGAAAAAGGGTGTCAATGAGTCAAAAGGAAGAAGTGTTTTTACCGTCGAATAGTTTTGTGATTACACATCACTACTAAAGACTATCAATTACCATTAACTAGTCCATTAAGTATCATTATATGATTGCTACCGCATAGTCTTGACATGTATTCACCATTTAATCATCCAACTTTGGCACCTTTATGTTTTTTGAACCATAGCATATTCCGAAGCAACCACCCCCGAAACAGCCACGTTTGTTCGCCATGGTTGGGCTCAGAATCCCTACATAACAAATGCTTGGAACTTTGGAAACGACCATGGCTATTTCTGGTTGGGCGGATTTTTGACCGGCTTCCAAGAACTTAGAAAGGAGAACCACAATCATGATTGTTTGTTTGGTTTCAAGCATGGTATCAAATTGTGGAGTCACAATTTCTTGATCCGTTTGTGAACATCTTCAATCTTTAGAGGGTGTATGATGCTGACATGTATGGGGATGCTGGGGGTGCTGACATAGTCACAACATTTCATAAATATATACAAATATATTGTAAGAATCACCAAGGTGTTAAAAACGCATTCGGGTATGTACCACTAGATTTTTGAGAATGCCAAATCCCCTTTGACTCCAGCCAGAAGACGATCAATTGGACAATATTGGAGCATTCAGTGCTGATTTTGTTGCGACTACCCGGGTCATGCGCGCATGTTGGCCCTGAAACCTAACGCATTTGCCAAACTTTGAAACACAACTCATGGCCCTTTTCCAGGACTCGAAATCCGACGATGTCGAGGAGATCAAGCCCGAGGTGCAGCGATGTTTCACCGCGAAAAGGGGATTTCAACAGGAAAAAAAGGGGGATTTCCATGGGAAAAATGGGGTTAAAAGGAAAAATGGGATTTTACCCCCAAAATTGGGGATGAACCAGCAATTTTGGGGATGCAGCCAATTTTGTTGAAGAAACCGAACAGTGTTTTGGGTACCGAGATCTGACCAATAGTGAGAGGTACGTTCTTATATTGTTCTTTGTATATGACTAGCAGCAACTGCGATGTGATAGGTAAAACCATCATACAATGCGATACAGGGGTGTAAAGAGGCGTGAAGTCTTTCCTCTCGCGGCTACTACACTATGACATATACGTAGGTGAGGGGCTGTCTGCGGTCATTTTTTTGTGTGTAGGTGTTTCAAGTCGCCAAAATGGACGACTTCCACGACTTCCCATGCCAAAACTAGACCCGAAGCTAGACGATTTGTATGTTGGGACCACAAAAATCATCCCACCCCTGCCATAAAACAAGGACGTCGATGGATTTTCGGTGATTTAGCCCCAATGGCAATAGAGTCTAATCTGTACCCAATGTTCTAACTTACAGTTGTTGCAAAGATTGCAAAGCAACCATTTGAGCATGGGTCAAAATTGGGGACCACCCTGTGGTCTGCTACAGCCTTGATCAACCGTTGTTCTTCTGGGGCTTGTGGGGGTTCAGAGTTCAACAATGGAGAACGATTCAAATCTTGCAGCACCTAGCTGAGCTTTCACTTTATTTCACTTTGAGTCGGCTAGTCTCCGTGTTTTCTTTCCAGTTGTGTTTTGGTTTAAACACTTTGAGCCTCCACAAATGGTCCCTGAGTCTCTCTGAGTGCCCAAAAACGTGGAAAACCAGGACGCTGCTCAAAAGCAAGAGGAGGAATTCCGGAAGAAAGCGGCCAAGGCGCCAGTCTGTTGCCATGGGCGATGCCCATGGGTAGTTGAAAGCGGCCAGGGTCAGTTGCCCAGTGGCGATGAATCATGTTTTTGTTTTTGTACACATGTATATATATGTATATATATATATATACAGAAATACTATATATATAATAGGGACTTATTCTATCTTATTTTCATGTCCATTACAAGGAACCACACATATTGGTCAGCAGAACCCATGTACCATGTACCCTGATCAGAACGCATGTATCCTGACCTGTCGAGGTCACCCTGGTGATGCCTTCTGAAGCCAAACAGCCGAATTCACCATCAACAGTCCGCCCAAAATTCCATGGCTTGGAAGCTGACTACCAAACCAAGTTACTTGTGGATTTTTTTTGGTACCACATTTTTTATAATGGACTAATTGACTATGGCTCAAAATTATGGTACCAAAAATGATCATTTTAAATGGTAGATTAACATAAACCAACCAATTATATGGTTAATCATTTTGAGCCATACCCAATTGACTACAGACAATTTCTCCAATGGATACAGCATCGATTTTGGCGACCGGCCTCGACCGTCACGACGGAATGATGTTTGAATTTCGCCGGAATCATCCGAACAAATGGCCGGTGAAGGTGGGTGAATTTTGGCACAATTTATCCACACACATATTATATATATATATTATATATATATATTAGTTGTTTTTCACATTAAAAATGATGATTTTCCATGGATGTTCTGTGAACGGTATTCATGAATATAACGTAGAGTTGCCGTTCATGGGTGTTTCAATTCTCAAGCGAACATGCCCGAAACCTCGGTTATCGTGACTCACGCGGTCGCCATTGTCTTGGGTGCATTTCTACGGGGACTCGTTGCCTCCCCTCAACATTGCCCTGATTGCATCGTAACCTGTGGCTCAACCACCTGTCCTTCCCTTAGCTGCACCACTGGACATATTGAGCTGGGTGGGATTTCTACATTCATCCTTGGTTCATTAATCTTGGTGGGATACGTAGGGACTTGGTGGGGGAGGAGGACTGAAAGCCTTGTGAAGGAGGCCCCAGTTTCAAAACCTCCGGTGGATGGCCGCAGGGCCCTTGGCAGGGCAATTGGGTGGCGACCTGACTCCGGGCAGTAGGATCCTTGTCTTCTACGACGGTGAGGTGGTATGGCATGTCAGGTACCTCTTAGCCAAAGTGGACCAAGAGACATGGATTGTGGTCACTCCAGATGCAGACATATACTCAGAGGATGTTTCAAGTTCAAATCCAGATTGGTCAGCCTGGCGGGTATGGCCAGTCGGAAGCCCTTTACCTTTTGGGGTCGACGGGAACATGATCTACAATTTCAATCCAGAACCAGACGCAGCAGCAATCAGTGCTCTCATCCAGGAGGGCAATCAGCATGCACAGCAAGAGCGGGTCCGATTGGGCATTGTCGCCGCCGGTGCTATGGTACCAGTTGGTGCCCCAGGCCCCGGTGGTGGAGTTGTTCCTGGCCTTGCAGGAGGAGGTGCAGCTGCAGCGGGTGCTGTGCCAGCGAATCCAGGTGTGAATCCTGGTGGGGTCGGCGGTCCTGCCGGCGGTGGTGTAGCAGCAGCAGTTCATGGAGGTCATGCTCAATTGGCCCAAGCCTTGAATCAACCTCTGGATGCAGCAGCGAAAGGATCCGACGACGATGCAAGAACTCTCGGCATCAGCCGAGATCAGGATGGACTCAGGTTCAAGGAGTTCCGTGTGGCTGTGCAGGAGGCCAAGCCGACGGAGTTCAGCGATTGGCCAGTTGCTGGGCCACGAACCGTCAAGTATGTGATCAACCAGATGTTGGATCATGGAGGTTCAGCCATGGGACATCATCAAGCTTGGAGGACTGCCTGCAAGCTGCAACCCACAGACGGTCCTGCCGTCGAGCACGAAGCTTGGTCAAAGGTGCTGCAGACTTTGATGACCTACGATCAGGTGGATGTCACGAACTTAGCTGGCGCCGAGATGATTGTGAGGGCTCTTCAGAGGATCGAGGAGAAGCACAAGTTCAAGCTCAGCTCAGTGGACGATGCGGGGGAGGGGGCTCTCTTCATGGGTTCTCAAAGCGGTGCTCGGACCGGATCCATAGTGTGCCCAAAGCTGACGGAGTGGATAGGATCAGAAATGCAGAAGGAAGCCATGGTCGCAAAGGAGCGACGGAAAGCGAGGGAGGAACGTGCTCTTTCAAGGAAAGGAGACAAAGATGCCGGCCAAGGCAACAAATGACAGGACGATCCATTCATGCGGGCAGTGGATTGATTTGGCTGGTGGTGATTTTGATTTTTCAGTGCAAGATCTACGGGGCGGATGCGGGAGTTGTTGGGGATAGTCTTTTGGAAGATCGCCAGCGTAATCTCTTCCCACTACCTCAGATCCCTGATGACCAGCACCATGGCTCTTTTTCGGAGGGGTGGGTGGACATGGCCAACAAGGGGATCGCAGCACTCAATGTTCTTTCTGGGTGCGTTAATTCATTTTCAGGCAAGAAGCCTTCGAGGGCCCAACGTAGAGCTCTTCAACACATCTCTGATTCCTATCGTGACCTTGACAGTCATTTTCATGTGGATGATGGCAGGTCTTCATTGGATGAGTTGTGTTCTTCTTCACGACTGTACCAGGTTGACAGAAGTGATATCATGTCGTACACCAGGGAGCTTGTCTCCTGGCCCAAGGTAGATACATCTCCAGTGCCTTTGGAGAGGTGTTTGCCCGTGGGCGACCGTGAAAGGTTGGCGACTTGGCAGCAGCATATGCTTAGACCGGTTGGTGAAGCTCGAAACGACATTGACATCAAGCGGCCGTACATGGATCCTATTTTGAAGCACAACATTCATGAGTATTCCCAGTTCATCCAAGATCTTCATGATAGAAGCATGATCAAGTTTAAAATTCATGATGGCACACCTGGGGACCTTGGCATTTTCTTTGTGCGGAAGAAGAACGGGACCCAGAGGTTGATATTTGACACACGGATTTTGAACCACAAGTTTGTTGACCCTCCTTCGACTGATTTGCCTTCAGCGGATGCATTTACTCGATTGGAGATGCCTGATGACACCACTTTTTTTGCAGGGTCCGGGGATTTGGCCAACGCGTTTTACACTTTGGGGGTTCCTGATGATTTGGCGCAGTTGTTCACCTTGCCTCCCATCAAGGCTCGAGAGCTTGGCATTGGGAGCATCAATGGACAACAGCTGAGGCCGGATGATGGGCTTACTCCATCTTTATGTGTACTACCGATGGGATGGTCCTGGGCTCTTCATTTATGTCAGTGTGTGATGTCTCATGCTATTCTATCAGCAGGTATTGATCCACAACATGTCATCAGCGACAAGGGGGCGGCGGTTCAACTTCAGTCACTGTCAGATATAGCATGTGGTGGTTATGTGGATAACTTCATAGTGCTTGGATGTGATCAAGAGTCGGTCAATGCAGGTCTGGTTAGCATCTCTGAGCAGTTGCGCGGTTGGGGTCTCACGGTTCACGAGGAAGAGAAGCCGTCAACCAATATCACTTTTGTTGGATTGACCTTTGATGGTGAAAAGGGTTGGGTTAGTATCAAACCTCAAAGAATTGTGAAGCTTCAGAAAGCAATCCGTGAACTGATTCAGCGAAATTTTGCCAGCGGTGAGCTATTAGAACTGATTCTTGGTCACATTACATGGGCTTTGATGTGCAGGCGTGAAGGTCTTTCTATCTTAAAGTCATGTTATGCGTTTGCTCATGAGAACAAGTCCAGACCATGCAGATTGTGGCCATCAGTGCGCACAGAGCTCGAGACCGTTGCTGCAGTTCTACCACTTTTCAAAGCCCGCGTGAATGTTGGTTGGTCAAATGATGTTTGTGCTTCTGATTCTTCGCCCTACGGGTATGGGATTTGTGAGCGTAAACTTGACTCCAATTTAGTTGGTACTATTGGTGGGCAATGCGAGAAGTGGCGCTTCCGATTTGAGGATGCGGTTGATGCCAGGAAACATGCAGCTCAGAGCATCGGGCTTGACGAACTGTCAAAAGACAAGTCTAAACATAGTAGACATACTATTTCACCAGATGATTTCATTTCTGAAGGTGGTTTCAATGAGGTCCCTTATGATATCATGCAGCAAGATCAATGGGTAGTTGCTTGGTCTCATCCATGGAAATATTCCGACAACATTCTTCACACAGAGGCTCTGGCTTTGGTTTGGGCTGTTGAACATAGTTTGAGGGCTGGTCGGAATTTTGGGAAGAGACTGTTATTCCTTTGTGACAACCTACCACTTACTCTCAGTGTTGGGAAGGGCAGAGCAAAGTCAAGTTTTCTCACAAGACCACTCCGAAAGATTTGTGCATTTGCCTTGGCCACAGGGACCAAGATACACGTCCGTTGGGTGCCTTCGGAATGGAACGTAGCTGACAGGCCTTCAAGGGCGCTTACTCAGTGGGCGAGCCGTGGTTTGTCAAGCTGGTTTGACAACGATTCCGACACCCTGTCTAGGAAGTCGAGGCACAGCAGGAGTCAGGGGGGTGAAGACGAAAGAGGAGACGACCTTACTTGTTCCAATGTCAAAGAAGGTAGCGGAGAGAAAGCTGAAGCGGCAGCAGACGACTGCAAAGGAATTCCCTGTTCCCATGGGGCTCACATACCTGGAAGCACGAAGTGTGAGGAAGCCAACCCTGGTGGATTATCAAAAGAGGTTCAACGAGTTCAAGCAGTGGTTGGAGATTCTTCAGATCACTCCAATGACAGGCATGGAGCTCGACGGAGCTTTGGTGGAATTCCTGCAGGAGATGTTCGAGTGCAGTCGTGGAATCAACGACGGCATTCGGGCAGTTGCGGCCGTGAGGTTTTTCATCCCGCACCTGAACAAGGAGTTAGTGCGTTCAGCCCGGAGTCTCAAGGGGTGGCACCAAGCAGCTCCACCTCAGCAGAGGATGCCCATGTCCATAGAAGTGCTAGGCGCAATCATCGGAACCATGCTGATGATGGGTCACAGCGAAATGGGATTGAGAATGTTTCTCCAGTTCTCTACCTACATGAGACCTGGGGAGTGCAGTCAACTGACCTGCAAACAGCTGGTCCCTCCGCAGCGACCAGGTTCCCAGACCTTCAACTTTTGGGCAATCCTCCTCCACCCAGCCGAAGAGTTGGTGCCGGGGAAGACAGGGATCTTCGACAGCGCAGTGGTTCTAGACTCAGACCTTTGGATGAACACATTTCTCTCCAGGTTGATTTCCGGAAAGCAACCTGGCAACCCTCTTTGGACTTCAAGCCATGCAGAGTTCCGAGACATGTTCAACATGGTAGTGCAGAAACTGAAGCTGGAGCATCTAGGATTGACCCTATATGCCCTGCGGCACGGCGGAGCCACACACGATGTTCTGTCTCGAAGAAGAAGCATGCTGGAGGTGAAACAGAGGGGCAGGTGGTCAGCAGACAGTTCGTTGAAGCGGTACGTCAAGGAGGCTCGACTGCAAACCGAGTTAGCAAAAGTGCCCCAAAATGTCAAGGACTTCGGACTGAGGGTTCTGGCACAACTGCCAGAGTTGCTGGCCAATCCCAGCATGACGCCAAAGGCACCAGTTGGAATGATAGTGTGACCAAGCGTATGATCCACCGTAGCAAATGTCGTAGATCCGGTCCGAAATCTCTTTCAGGTGCTCAACTCCTCAAGAAAATGTTCAAACAAGCCTTGCGTGACAGCAAGCGCCGCAGACAAGGTGTCTTTTTAGATATTTTCTCAGGAGATGGTGGTATTGGTTGGTTCCTCAAATCCCAGGGTTATGCTGTTATTTCTATTGATATTGATGATGATCCTCGGTTGAATGTTCTTGATGTTGGTGTTCGTCGTGTCATTGAGGGTTGGATTAGTAGCGGTTGTGTTTTAGGGATTTGGTTAGCCACACCATGTACCACCTGGAGTAGAGCACGCCATGGACCACTTTTCTCTGGTTGGGGACCACTTCGATCGAGTCGGGAAATTTTGGGCATCTCTGGTCTTCCTGATAAAGATAGAGTCAAGGTTGCTCTTGGTAATCGCACCATGTATTTCACGGCTCGTATCATTAG
This sequence comes from Symbiodinium sp. clade C Y103, assembly GCA_003297045.1. Classification (NCBI taxonomy): domain Eukaryota; class Dinophyceae; order Suessiales; family Symbiodiniaceae; genus Cladocopium; species Cladocopium sp. clade C. The sequence continues at coordinate 151,265 of BGPT01000227.1, forward strand.
GTTGTCCATCAAATTCATGATCCCCTGTTTTCTCGAAAATCCAAGTACTTCAATGATGTGGCTTGCGCCCCCAATTAATCGATTGTTGAGTCACCGTGCTTCTTTCCAGAACATCTGTGATTTTTGTCAATATGGTGCTAGGTGGCGTAAGCGAACCCGCATCCAGTCTTGGTATGGACAGCAGTCGCATGATCTCTCCAGAAAGTGCACAGGCCACGGTGGAAAGTGTTCTGCTTCTAGCAAGTTTCATATCATCCTGAAAGGGCAAGACCCCGTGAGTAAACAATTGTGGACTCACCTTGCGCAGCCCTATCCGAAGTCTTTTGCTGTTGCTGCCGGTAATGCCCTTATTGATGCTCAGGATGAAATCCACCGTTATCACTTGAAACAATATTTTGGTTTGTGATGGTGTTGCTTGTTTGTCTTTTTCCTCGGTTTCGGTTTTCCTTTTTCTTTCGGCCTGCGGCCAGTTGCCATTATGACATGGTATAAATTCGGGGAGGCAGGCGAGGGACAGCACAGGATACATCATCATCAGATGTGTCGCGACTTTGTGATGTCCTTTTGAGTTTTTGCCTATGGCAGCCTGCACAGCTCGCCTTGCCCGGATGAAAATCAACAGCTGGCACTCTGGAGTGACATGCATGATAGTTATGTTAGTTTACCAGAGGGTATATATACTGTATATATATATATATAGATTCGGATGATATACCAATTTTTGGCTGGTTGAACTCCATTTTTTATCCCCAATATGTTGGTCCATGAATCCAGACACATTCTAGTCCATTGATGCATTGATCCATGAGGGTCCCACTAAGTCCCATTAAAGTTACATTAAAGTCGCATTAAAGTCACATTAAAGTCTCTTTGAAGTCACATTAAAGTCCCATTATACAGAGGCCAGCTAGAGTCCCCCTAATCCATATGCAAAGACAGTTCATCAATTTGTGTCTCTACAGGCGGCGGAAGAGGCTAGGGAGGCGACTTGGGGTTTGGGGGAGATGGGGTTTTCATCATTTTTGATCCAACTAAAATGAGAAAACAATGTGGAAATAAAGCTGTTTTTTCAGGTTGAACCTTGGTTTGGCCAGAAACGATGGCTTTCACTGGGGGATCGAAGCATCTAGACTCATGTTTTTTTGGAGGCATCGAAGGTTGGCCATGGTCAGCAGGGATTCTAGCAACAGATCGTGGCCATACACGGCTTCAGATAAAGCCGATATGTCATATACATGTACAATCATGTACATACACACATATGCATACATACTGTACATATTTACATGTATATATATATATATATGTACTGTATAAATTTATTTTTTTAATACACCCCCCTATATTCCCACGATATTTGCATGAAATCCAGTAAACATTCCATTCTCAGTGCCAGGGACACTGTACAATCCGCTGTTTCCCCTGGTTTTCCCAGCGTTTTTGCAGGTGGAAGAGGCCCAAAAGGCGGCGGTGCAGAAGGCGCAACAGGAGGCGGCAAGGTGCCGGCGGCGCGCGGTAGGTTTGTAAAATGGTGGCGTTGTTCTTGGAAGGGAAGGATGGGGAAAATCATGGGGAAATCATCTACCCTCTGGTTATTTAACATAGCTATGGAACATCCTCATTTTTGATACGTAAATCACCATCAATCACCTATAAAAGGGGCATTTTCCACAGCTACCAGAGGGTATAGTCACCTATAATTTAGAATCATCTATAATTCGTGGGAAAATGATTTTCTAAACCATCTATAAATGGAGATATTTTGCAGAAGCACCCCGGGCTTGAATTGGGACGGCCATCAAGCCGCCAAGCCGCAGCATCGGCCGGCTGAGTGCCTATGGTGGTCCGGTGCATTCGGGCATTCTCGAAGTGAAACTGGGGAGCCAAGGAGAGACAAACTGAGTTTCCCAACGAAAAATAATCGACGAAAAATGCCGTTGTGATCCCTGAAGTGTGTAGTAATGTGTGTAGTAATGTGTGTGTGTGTGTTTTCCATAAATATACATGTATATATATATATATATATATATATTTACCATGAATAGAGATAAAACATGGAGGTTTTATGAAGTTTTATTGGACTGGGAGGATGGGTGGGGAAACAATGGTTTAACCAGTCAACCAAAGCACACATAGAGGTTTGAGCCGCAAAATATGGAGCAGCACGGATCAAGCTCCATCAGTTTGGTGAAGTTTTTACGTGGACTAAACTGATCAAACTCTATCAAACGTGGTGAAAGCAGTGTTAAAGAAAGGGATTTAAGATATGAGCCCCTGCAACTATGGCGACAAATTTTGTGGGGATACAAGATTTCAGCTGCAGACATCTGAAAGAAATGAAACATGCTAAAACTTCACCTCTGAGGACGTAGCCAACAACCAACAGAAATGGGGGTGAAACCAAAGAAGATTGAGGATCCTGCCAGCCTCCTGCGGGCTCAGCACTTTGGCGCTGTATCACCTGCTAAAAAATTGAAAACATGACCAATAAGAAGTGGAAAAATGGGGATATTGTTGTACTTGATGTTGCATATTGCATCTAAATGTGAAGAATGGCAAACCATGTCAGCCGATCGGCGCCAGGCAAGAAAAGAGAGAAGCACTGAAGAAGGCTCCGGCGTGTGATGGAAAATGGGAGTTTCCATAAATGGGGATACCCGAAAATAGATGGTTTATTTGCTGGAAAATCTTATTACAATGGATAATTTGGGGGTACCCCCATTTTAGGAAACCTCCAACTCAGCAATGCCTCGGTATGGGTTTTGAGACTCAAAGACCCAGGTGCCAGTATATCTTGGTTTGTTTTAACACCAGCAATCTCAATCCATTCTCAGTACCAGCTTGAATTGCCCCCTAGTAAACAAGCATAGCAATCGGAATTCCGCCTTGTGCATCAATTCTCAGATGATTTTCCCGTCCAGTGGAGATTTTCTAGCCACGAAAATATATGGGGAAGCAAAAGCTGACTGTGAACCGCGAGATGATGCGGGGGCCTTGTGCATGGGGATTGAATCATTATTTCCTTTGTCCGTAACTTCTATACATCCTAAGAAAACGTTGACCTCCCTCCGTCCATGTTATCAAATTATGTCAGTTGGGCAACTTCATTGTCCATTTCTTGGTGCGCAATATTCCCAGGTTGTTTTTTCACATCTCCTTGCTGTGTTCTTGAAATTCCCTTGTTCTGCTGGTCAGATCATATCCATTGGTTCAAAAAACATCTTGGTGCAAATTATTTGATCAGTCCTTCATTCATGTTGGTTCAGTTCACACAATCACTTATAAATGGAACTGCACCTCCAAAGTATGGTAATGAAACATGGCTATCTGGACAATCCCCCATTTCATTCATAGTTGATTTTCCCAGCTAGAAACCTCCATCTATATGGGATTTTCCACCGCATTAACCACTTTGAACTTTATCAACCACTATGATCCCATTATATACCCATTTTATCCTCTAACGGTGGATTAACCATTGAGACAATGAAAAGCTATTGAGCACTTTTTTTTTTCCCATCAAACTTCCATTTTTTAAGGATTTTCCTACAACACCTCCATTTATATAGAGGATTTTTCCCATGAAAACCGTCATTTGCATCACCATGTTTGCCATGTTTGATCACCGAGTGACCCTGGTGATGCCATTCAGCGCACGACTCGGCCCTGAGGCGGCCTCAGAAGCTTCCAGCGCCGCGAAAGTGGCCCAGAGCGAAGCCGAGGATGGTGATTTCATGGGGATTCCACCAACAAGAAATGGAGGTTTCCTAAAATAGGGGTACCCCCAAATCATCCATTTTTAGATTGGGATTTTCCAGCAAATAAACCATCCAGCTATTTGGGTAGCCCCAGTTTAGGAACCCCCCAAATGGTGATTTAATTGAGTGTGATGGGGAATATCATGGGGATATAGTCGGATATAGTGAGATGTATAAGCAACATGATATATGGGTCTGTCTGAAAATGGGGTATCCCCTAAATGGGCCATATATCATATAAGTAGGGAGAATGATGATGAACCCTAGGATTTGGAGACACCCTATTTTCAGACAAACCTATGTAACTGGGTCGATAAGCCATCCCCGAAATCACCAGAAATAGTAAGGTGATATAAACCGTTCTCAAATGGTTGGTTTATGATTGTTTTCCCCACATTAGATACTCTAGTATTTTCATTTTTTGCTATCAATGGCAACATGTATCAAGCAGCTAAGAATGTTTTATATTGATGGAAACATGCTATAATGTTCATCATAACATGTTTATAATGATGTGATTATACAATCACATGATGTTTGAACCAGCTAACCATTTGATGCATTATAAACCAGATGAATGATGTTTATAATGCTGGTCTATACATTAGAACCCATATACGGGTCTGGATGAATTATAATTATGGTTTATTACCACATAAATGGTGATATGCTGGGGATATTCCATGGGATATACAACCAACAATTAAGATGAGTTATAATCTGGACGAATTGCAATGACCTCACGTCATGACGTCACTGGACTGATGGGAAGTGGATCGGGGGAATCAACCCCCAAATGGCCGTATGTTAACAGCGATTTTCAGGTGAGTGAAGCATTGCAATTCAGCCAGATGGGTTTGTGTATATCCCCCCAAATCGCCGAACAGGGACAATGACGATAGACCAATCAAAATTTGGGGTAATGTGGGTAAAGCAATAGTAAACCATCCCCAAGATCACCATAAATAGGTGGTATAAACCATTCTCCAATGGGTGTTTTATGATTGTTTTCCCCACATTACCCCATTTTGGTGCTCCTTGGCCTGCCAGGAAGCAGCGGCAGCGGCCAAATCCAAGAAGGAGGAGGCGGATCAGGTGTCTTGGATGGATATCATCTGAGCAAACATGGATACCCTCTGGTAATTGGACGGTTCGCTAGCCGCTATTGAACATGGCCATTTATAGTGGATTTTCCCAATAAAAATGGTGATTTCCCATAGTTATGTAAACGTTTACCAGAGGGTATATGAGCAGTGTTCAGAACCGGTGTCGGTTGATGCTTATGGGGAATTATACTACCAAATATATTGGGGACTATCATGATCCAATAGGGGAATCCCTATAAACCAAGCAGTAGAATTGAACGACAAAAAGATACATCGATTCCTATGGGTGGTGAATATCTACAGAAAATGTATTTTAATGGCATGTAACCCACCATAAATGGTGATTTATTAGGGATATAATGGGGATAGAATGCCATACATGGGGATGTCCTAAGATACCCCCTAAATCCGAAAATAACATGGATGATTTGGGGGTACCCCCTTTTAGGAAACCTCCATTTTTCATGGGATCTAGTGGGATTTCCTATGGGATATCATGGGACACCATGGGATTTAAGCAACAAACATCGGGGTGTAACGCCAATTTATGAGGATATAATGTAGTGGAGTTACAACTAAGCAGTGACTGAAAAAACCCTGGCGTTGGATGATTATATCATATTATATCACTGTAATCAGTTTCTAGGGATCTAGTTTAGATATATTGGTAACGATATGATGGCATATGGTGTTTACCCCCAGTTGATGTTTTTTTAATGGAGATTTAGCCATCACGTCTAGGGGACTTGACATAAGAAATATCGGGATATGATTGATGCATGATGGTTGGTTGCTGATTAGTTCGAGGTCTAAATATCTACTCTTGATATATATATATATATATAGAGGATCATTATCTACTACGGAAATCAGATATGAAAACCAACCCTGTCTTTTTCCTCCAATAGTTCTTTCACACTGCGCAGCTTACATGATGAAGTGAGTCAAGCGCGCTTGGTGCTTGCTTTTTATGACTTAAATATGTGGTGATTTAAGAGTTTGCTGTGGAAAATTGCCCATTTAGTTTGAAGATTCTATAGTTACCCTCTGGTAAACGTTTACATAACTATGGAAAATCACCATTTTTCATGGGAAAATCCACTATAAATGGCAAATTTTCAATGGCTATGTTAGTTATGCGATCTTTTCTTTGCAGGGAACCTGGCGGCGCCAGCGATGCAAAAGTGGTTGCTGTGAACTGATGACAACCTGGAGGATCATCGAAATCGTAACTGCTTAGCAACCCTTTGTGATAGTAGGTCCGATTTCATGGGGTTATCCCATATGATCATACATATATATATATATAGAGTCATCCTGGAGTAGATAGAATATGGATATTTCAAACAATCCTCAAACAACGGGAATAATTTTGGAAATTCAGATATCTATCTACATCAGGATGATTATATATATATATATACATATATATATATATATGTACTTATGTACATACGTTTATCGTGTAAATATTTGTTGCAAGCATGGTTACTCACAAGTTGCAAAAACGGACGATCCAAGTCTGCTATTCCCGGACATCACCATGGCCAGTGAGCCCCCTATTCCGGTTTCGGTTTCGCATTGACTTTCGGGTCAGAAATCATAGCCACATGTATGTTATATGGTTTTAAATCTGTATTGTATCTATCTGTATATCCGTGTATCTGTGTATCTATCTCTGCATATCTATATCCAAATATATCTACATCTAAATATATCTATCTATCTATCTTTATGTATGTATATATATATATATATGTATATTATTTATTTATCTGCTCATCTATTGTACACATCTGTTTTTTAGATCTCCCAAGTAGGGCTCCAGATCCCAACGGGCAACCCTGGAAGCTGAGGCAGAAAAGACCTCGAACTCCAAGAACTCCAAGGCCGGGTCAAATGGGACAATTGACCTCGAGAAACATGGGGAAAACGGGTGATTTCGCCATGAAAAAATGGCATTTATATAAGGAACAGATACTACCCTCTGGTAAACGTTTACAGTTTGCGAACTTGACAATGGCCATTTTAGGGTTGATTTACCTACTAAAAATAGTGATTTTCCATAGTTATGGAGGATCATCCCATGACTCGCTTAAATGGTGAGTAAATGGGCTAACCGTTGACCCAGTTATAAATGGGCTAAACTACTCAATGGGACCTAGTAACGAGGGTTATGAAGCAGTTTCTAGATGCTCCAAGTGGGAAGTAGCAAATTTGGTTGGTGATGGTTTTACTATATGATAGAACTAAATATGAGACAATATGAGTAGCTTAGTGTTTTATTGATATGAATGGGGTGACTTTCTCCCGGGATGTATATATATATATTGAAGACTTGCCTCAGTTGTGATAGAAGCACCAGGTGGAAAACTAATTTGTGGTTGCAAGTAGGGCGTTTCATGGCTGGTTACATCCATATATTGGAAATGATGATCCTGAAATAACGACCACTCTAGCGATGTTTCATGCATTCTTGGAAAACCCAGCCTGAAACGATGAAGCATTCGGTGTTTTTCATCCTGCCAGACTCCCAACGACATAGCCATTTTTCAGTGTCGGGGATTGGTCCCTATGGGACCATTGGAATGGGGGCATGACCAACAAAAGCTATGGCTGGCCGTTCTTCAGTGTGGGTTTTGATCCATCTCTATATCATGTTATATCCGAATCTAGCCCCGACTTTGATTGGCCTGGGAAAACCTAGCAATTCAATTGCTTCTACCTTTAGGAACCAAAATGGCAATAGAGATCCAGAATTTTAAGAGAGTTTCGCATTCAACCCATTGTGGCTGGGAACACCCTGATTTCATTCTATGGGTTGAGTTGAGGGAAAAAATGCAGGACAACATGGCCTTTACATGCTTTTACCATCAAATCTTGTTGTTTCTGCAATTTTCACCTGATTTCACCTTCATCCAATTCTTGCATACAAGTTCGCTTTGTCCAAAAATATGGAAACCCACAGAATCCATGTTCAAAACCTTTGTCTCGGTTATTTTTTCCCATTTTGTCAGGCAATTGTTTTCGACTTTAGGGTAAATCCAGATATGGGTCTGTCTGAAAATAGGGGATGTCCCCAAGTGGTACTTCTGCGGAAGGGGAAATGATGATGAACCATTGGAGGGTATAGCCTATTTTCAGACAAGCCCATATTTTACTTGTGCTTAGTAGGGAATGGGGCTTGCTGGGATGATAAACTTAATGGTTATCATAGGTCAGCAACCCTCATTCCCTACTAAGCACCAGTAAGTTTAGGCAGGTCAAAGTAGGAGAGTTCCTGCAGATTTTTCTGGGGCCCGAGGCCAAAGACCTCGAAGAGAAAGCCAAGGCGGATGGGCGTTTCGATCGTTTCGATCGGCCTTTTGGTCTGGTCCAAAAACTTCAAAGGTCGGGTGGAGTTTATGGTGTAGTTTTGGTAAACTATAATCGCTATGCTTTACAAGGTATATACTTGATGGATATGGGATAACATGGGATAAACATCACCATGGTGTATCAATATGATTGGTCTGCTCAAGTGGGGATTGTTTCCAACCATTTCCAAGCACCAAGCCCAGTAATCTGGACCACTTAAGGAAGGGCAACGCAGCATTTGTCGAAAAGGAACATCGTTGTTAAGAGGGTTGCTCTCCTTTGAACCATGTTTTTTTCAGTTAGGATCGTATATCATATATTTGGATGATGATGCCGAATACTGCTACAGTTGTAACATGTTCGACCTGGGGTCTCCAATCTCTTGAAACACGCACTTTTGTGATGGTGATGATGGTGCATGTTTGGGAATAGCAGCCAGTGGTTGGTATTTAGGGGCTATGGAATATGGCAAATTTCGGTTCCTGCTGGGAGATGAGGTACCCATTTTGTGACTCCCAAGCAACCCAGGGACCCAGGGACCCAGCAGGTTTTTGTACTTCTGCCTGTTTTACCGTGTGGTACGCTTGAGTTTTGACCCCTAAGTTTGGCGCCAATGCTAGCAGTGAATCATCCAACACTGTATCATACTAAGCTATATCATACTGTATCAATACTATTCAATACCATGTTTTCTTGTGCTTGACCAGACTTGGAGGTGCAGTTCCAGGAACAAGTGGCTTACAGTTTACCATAGTTGGGTTATATCCCAACTGATGGAGGTAACAAATCCCATACTTCTACCCATTTTTTTCACTGCACCCCCAAAGGACCTCCCAAGGTAGAGCTGGTGTCAGGCTTCGAAGCCTGGCCAAACGACTATTTGTTGAAGCCGCATTTTTGGTCAACTCCCAGGTTGGTGGGTTGAAGCCCCCAAATCTTTTTCCGCTCTTCCCCCTATTTTTTCGCAGGTTCCCTGTTTTTCCTTGGTGCCAACGTTCCCAGAAAATCGTAACCCCCCACCACTTTTTACCCTTCCCGGATTTCCCAGCCGACTGCCAGGCAAAAGAAGAAGAAGCCAAGCGGGCAGCCAAGGAGGCATGCGACTGCCATTGATTAAGTCCCAAATTCCAACGATCCTTGGGAATGGCCGAGAAAACGGACTAGAACATGGATTTGATTAGAAACTTTAGATGTTGTTTTGAGGGAACATCCACCCACACTTGACCCCTAATTGGGAATGTCTGAAATATCTTTCGTAAATACCTGAAATGCTGGCCGAAGCGAAGGATTTGGATCCTACGTTTTGACGGCATAGCACGGCCCATACAGGAAAAACAAAATTCTTCTTTTGATATCACTATCAATTCGTGTTTTTTTTCCTGTGATTGTGACTTATTGAACCAAACGAATGACTTATTGAAACATATTTAAGGGCTGCCGCCCCCTGCCGCCGACCCCAGGGGTGTTGGCCCTGGGGCGGCGAGCAGGAGGACGGGGTAGCAGCCAGTGGTTCCCCGCAGTNTCAACCGCCAATAGGGAACGTGAGGAAGACTTCGTTCAGATACTTGGTTAATGCGGTGACTGCAACTGAACATCTAATACCACGAAGCTACGGTTAGCCGGAGTTGAAAAACATAAAGAAATGGCAGCGTCGTCGCACGCAGCCATGAACACATTTGCCCAACATGTGGCACCAAAGTGTGGTCTACGAAAGCCACGGGGCGAATACGAAGTTCCCNGAAATGGCAGCGTCGTCGCACGCAGCCATGAACACATTTGCCCAACATGTGGCACCAAAGTGTGGTCTACGAAAGCCACGGGGCGAATACGAAGTTCCCACCAGACGGGAAAAGGGCGGCCATGCAAACAGCAAGAGTGGGTTGCCCAATAGAGGACACAAGACCACATGAATGAGAAGACATTGGAAAGGGACAGCGGCACCGCGCTGGAAGCGTCACAGGGTTTGCCAGGCCACAGCTTCACTAACTAACGTCACCGACTGAACCGGAGAAAAATTAATTGACAGTTTCAAGCCAACAAACATGTTCCAGATGTACCTGCTGAACGCTAGAAAAATTGAAGGTTTCAAGCCAACATACATGTCCCAGATGGCTGCTTAGGCTGGCCTTGGTCGAAACCCTGCGAAACGGGGGAACTGCACCCAGCTGAAGGTTTTAGTAGGCCATCCAGGCCACAGCCCCACTGTCTAACGTCACCTTCTGAACCATAGAAAAATGAAGGTATGAAGGTTGGAGGAACTTGTTGCAAACCGTGCGAGACAGGAAAACAGTACCCAGCTGAAGGTTTCACCGAGCCTTCCAGGCCACAGGCCACAATGGCCTTGGTCGAAACCTTGCGAAAGGGGGGAAGTGCACCCAGCTGAAGGTTTTAGTGGGCCATCCAGGCCACAGCCCCACTGTCTAACGTCACCTTCGGAACCCTAGAAAAATTGATGGTTTCAGGCCAACAAACATGTCCCAGATGGCTGCTTNTGGGCCATCCAGGCCACAGCCCCACTGTCTAACGTCACCTTCGGAACCCTAGAAAAATTGATGGTTTCAGGCCAACAAACATGTCCCAGATGGCTGCTTCGGTTGGCCTTGGTCGAAACCCTGCGAAACGGGGGAACTGCACCCAGCTGAAGGTTTTAGTGGGCCATCCAGGCCACAGCCCCACTGTCTAACGTCACCTTCNTTGGCCTTGGTCGAAACCCTGCGAAACGGGGGAACTGCACCCAGCTGAAGGTTTTAGTGGGCCATCCAGGCCACAGCCCCACTGTCTAACGTCACCTTCAGAAAAATTGATGGTTTCAAGCCAACAAACATGTCCCAGATGGCTGCTTAGGCTGGCCTTGGTCGAAACCCTGCACCCAGCTGAAGGTTTTAGTGGGCCATCCAGGCCACAGCCCCACTGTCTAACGTCACCTTCGGAACCCTAGAAAAATTGATGGTTTGAAGCCAACAAACATGTCCCAGATGGCTGCTTAGGCTCGCCTTGGTCGAAACCCTGCGAAACGGGGGAACTGCACCCAGCTGAAGGTTTTAGTAAGCCATCCAGGCCACAGCCCCACTGTCTAACGTCACCTTCGGAACCCTCGAAAAATGGATGGTTTGAAGCCAACAAACATGTCCCAGATGGCTGCTTAGGCTGGCCTTGGTCGAAACCCTGCGAAACGGGGGAACTGCACCCAGCTGAAGGTTTTAGTGGGCCATNCCGTAATAAATCTTTCATTGATTTGTACAGCAGATCAATCTAGAATAGGCCATTGAGAAACAAGTAGCAAGATCAATGATATGATTCCAGCATTGGTATTTAAGGGCTGCCGCCCCCTGCCGCCGACCCCAGGGGTGTTGGCGCTGGGGCGGCGAGCAGGAGGACGGGGTAGCAGCCAGTGGTTCCCCGCAGTGTCGAATTGTCCAACCGCCAATAGGGAACGTGAGGAAGACTTCGTTCAGATACTTGGTTAATGCGGTGACTGCAACTGAACATCTAATACCACGAAGCTACGGTTAGTGGGATCATCTCGAAGGTTTTAGTGGGCCATCCAGGCCACAGCCCCACTGTCTAACGTCACCTTCGGAACC
>BGPT01000227.1:180481-190763 GCA_003297045.1 Symbiodinium sp. clade C Y103
TCGACTCCCAAATGCTGCAAATAGCATGCAAATGCGAGGTTCGGGAGGTGGAGGGGGGGTGTGGGGGTCCGGGGACCGGGCTCATATATATATATATATGTATATATGTGAAACTTATGGTTGAGGCATCACATAGTTTTGAGGCATGGATGAGGGACAAACTTTAAATGTTCTAAGATGTATTGCCGTTGTTGGAAGTGAGAAGACGCAGGGTGATTTGATTTATAAAGTGAATGCCAATTTTAGACCCTGGCTTCACTGGCTTCAGAATGCAAATCATTCACCTGCAAAGTATGTGAGTCAAAGGCAAAGATGGGCAGAGATTCAGCCTCTCTTGGAAAGACTTCCCCTTCAGATGTGCAACCCATCCCATCATCCCTGTATTCTGATGGTTGCCGTCGTTCACCACTAAGCCCCGAGGTCTTCCCAGAGTTTTTGTGGTAGTGGCATCCACCTTTCTCTTCTAAGATCGTTTTCAAGCCTCCCATAGACACGTTCTGAATTCACAAGATTCACTTCTTTTCTACAAATCAGAGTTGTCTCACCACCTACCCACCTGATCCCAGATAATTGTGAAGGTAGCTGGGTTAATTGGCTCCCCAAAGGTAGATTTGGATGTTGTGTCCACTCCTGAGTCCTGTCCCATTGCGATTAGCACCTTTGGCGAAATCGATGACCCGTTCAAAGATGACCTGTAGATTTTTGGGATGTCCCCGACCCAGAGGGCCCCTTTCACACATACAGCCCCTGCTATCCTAATGCTTGTGGTTTCACCTGATTTCTACCAAATTCTGCGCATCTGTGCGGTGGTTTCAAATTTGGGTACGCCGAATCCGCACAGAGTCCAACTGATTCTTGTGGTGCGCTCGAACCCCAACAGGCAAAAAACATGAGTCCTGCCGGGGCCAAGAATATTACCGGTTAGTTATATTGATATTTATATAGTTATATCCTTCAAAGTGGTTAGTTGTATCACCCTATGTACTAAAGATATTTTGCCCCAAAAGTAGGTCCCTCCAATGATTTGGCCGCTTTCGGGGGTCACCACTGTGGATTAGCACCAGAAAGTGCTCTTAATCTCCTGTTAAGATGGCAGAAACACAAAGTCAATATCAAAGTCATATCAAAGTCCATGTTTAACGGTTTTTGATGATCACAGGTTTTTGATAATCAACTCACCATATTTGTGATGGTTTGTCCTTACCTCAGGGTAAACATGTCACTGATGTCACTGAAGGTTTGTCGCAGCTACTGCACAGCCACGGGCTGACAGCGGAGGGCTTGCGCGGTGCTCTGCAGGCAGAATTCGGGTTCGGCTTGTGGAAAAACCAAGAGGTGGTTTTGGGGTTTCACAATTTGCTATCTAATGACTAATGCTGCGCACAGACCCCGTGGTTTCCCAAGACTGCAACATTGAGGATGCCGTGTTGTTGAACGTGATCAGACACATGTATATAGGCATTGGTCACTACCTGTAGGATAAGATCCAAATCGGTGGATGAACATCAAGGAACTACAATTTTTTTCCGCGTGAACTGACCCAGACCGCGCATAGCCATGGAACTAGCCATCAATGAGGAAGTGGTGATTGAATCGAACAAAATCACACGCTGAGATCAATACTCCAGTCAATCCCTTCCATATTCGGCCACATTTCCTGGCTCGTCATCCTCAACAGTTTTCAAACTGGCAAAGCATCATTTCAAATAGATACATCATCTACCCAAAACGGGCAAACTCTTCATCCATTTTCCATAGCAAACGGTTCGATTCCCAGAGGGTACCTTACTTTGCCCAGGCCTCAGGGCAAAGTCTGGTCCCTCCGTGGCGGAGCTCAGATGCAGCGATTCCAATCAATCCCACATTACACACACATATATATATATATATACACATATATATATATATATAAATATGCATACACCTATGGATTCTCAATATGGGATGGATTAGCATAAACCCCAAAAAACATGTTTTGACTCCTGCAGATATATCATATTTACATGTATATAATCTGTATATAAATAAATCATAACATAGATAACATAGATCGTTGGGTCGCAAACCACAATAAAAATTCATTGTCAGCTTCTGAAACCATTGAAACTACACGCTCAAATTCAAGGATTGCATACATTGCATCCTATTGAGCCCGTTGTGGGCACCCAACATGAATAGATTCAACACATCTCATTGCGGTTTCTGGGGTTCGTGACGCTTGAGGAGAAGGGACTACACACCTCAAATTGGAATTACCATTCGAAAAGATCGACTATCCTCTTATATCCTCTTCATTTTTGAGATGGGAACAATAAGGTGACAGGGTTTTGACCTATCCGATATTCACCCTTTGCTCATCTAACAGCCATGAAACGCCACCATTTGGAATGGTCAAACCACCTAGACGTGGGAGAATTGTAGCCAGTATGTTCTGCGCTGCAGAAGACAAGTGGATTGGGATGATCAGCGCATATTGCCATGAAGCGGGCTTCATTTGTCATGTTGAAAACCGAAGACTCGTGGCCTCATCAATTTCCAGTATATCTTGGTGGTGAGTGCAGTGGATGAACTCCACATTTTTGAAGTTGAACTTTGCCAAGACCTGGAGACCTGGTCCAAGTTGCCGATGACTTTGGGCCCAGGCCCGGCGCCTCTGCGCCGGTTCTTCCACTGATGCAGCGCGAAAGGTGCCGGGGTTTGGACCAAATCCAAGCAGTTGATCGTCCCACAAAGCGTGAGAAGTTCGCCCGTCATGACTAGGCTTGGCGACTTGTTTTGCCCTTTGAAATCAGGCCAAAGGGCGCCAGCGATGAAGAGGCAGGGGTTAATGGTTGAATTGGGGGGCAACCATGGGCAACCTATTTTGATGGTGGGAAAGTATCATTTTTTTTGGTGTCACCCCCTTGAATGAAGTCATCAGCCAGGGCTTGACATTATCTTTCTGCATCTATGCGTATAGCTGCGCATCCCACATTTTTTATGGTGCCGATTCAAGGGTCATTGTTTTACCTTATTCATTCATATGGGGGTTTCCTAAAATGGGGGTACCCCCAAATCATCCATTTTAATAACTTTAATAGGGTTTTCCGTTAGAAACCATCTCTATTGGGGTACCCCCATTCTAGAAAACCTCCATATATGTCACCAATAATAAATCCATTTTTCTTGTTAATTCAACAGGATTTGCCGCATGATTGAACGATGTTTGTCCAATGCATTGACCCGGATGTGACTATGCAAAGGACAGCCATGACTGATGGGAAACCTTTCCACTCTGCGGAGAGGACGACTCCTCCTCAATCCTAGAACGCTTCGGGAAGGACACCCTGGTGGGGTCGATCACATTGTTATGGAGGGATTGGAGACTCGAAATGGAGGTATTTTGGTTGTGGTGAGGGGACATCTCTATATATATATATACATATATACACACATAGATTATATATATATATATATATATATGTATGTATAATTTCCCAAAAACGATGAAGCAGAACCACAACACGTTGCATGATTTGGCGTCGGCATGTCCCCGAGTTGGAGCCAAGCCGGTGGTGAGTTCCTGGCAGTGGCTATCCTGGTATCCCGCTTGTGTAAGAATCCTTTACATGATTCCCAGCATGGCGGTTAATCATTGACCAACTCTGGGAATTTGGGACGTCTATGGCTTTGTCTACCCAAAATCTCAACGTTTGAACCCCGGAAACATTTCGAATGTTTTTTCGCCGGGTAAATCCCCAATTTTTCCGACACACACCAAAATCATATTGTTGGTTAGATAGATAGATGGATGGATGGATGGATGGATGGATGGAAGGATGGATGGATAGATAGGTATATATATACAATATACAAGTATATCCCCAGTATATCCCTCTTATATACCCATTATATCTTCATGACATACCAATTATGTCTCCATCAGTGTATGTTCCCATCACGTTTTTCTTTTTGTCCCTATTATATACAGACTGTACATGTATACTGTATATATATATATATATCCATGTTTGTTGCCATGCATGGTTTCATACCCCACGGTTCCTTGGCGCGGCTCGCGCGTTTTTTTCGATAGGACTTGGTGGCGGAGGCCGCGGCGGGGCGGCTGGACACGGTCTTCGGGCGTGAGAAGGCCGGTGGAGGTCACTGGAAAATGAATGAACATCATCTACGACCACGGTGGAGGATAACCATATGATTATAAAACCATGTAAATACTAATAACAGAGTCATAAGATATTTATCTTATCATCGTATAGATAGCATCCATTAACATCCCATCATCTGTAAATGGGGATACTTAATGGGAGATGTAACCAGGGTGGAAGATAGTTTACTGATGTTTACTGGCAAAGGTCACTGGCGGTAGGTGCTGTTTGATGGGATATCCCAATTTTTGGACATGGATGATAGATGATCATAGATGATGCTTTGTAAAGATGGGGAAGCAGATAGATGATGCTTTGTAAAGATGGGGAAGCAGCCCAGAATCTCAGAACCAGTGCAGGTTTCAGCCGTGAAGCAGAATACTTCTGCAATGCATTGATTTGTGGACTGGCAATCAGGAGATTGACATGTGTGGTAAACAATGCAACCAAAATCCCCTATCTGCATGGGAAGCTCAGATCTAAACATGAGGATGGCTCCCGACAGGGGTACCTACGAGCCCTGCCCCAGGAAGTCCAACGAGTGCTACACGTCCTGGCTCGCCGCAACAAACCCAACGTGACCTGGTAAGAAACCGCCACCAGAAAACCCTGGGGGAATGTATGGTGGATCTATTGAGTCTCTTGAGTTTGGGGATTCTTGATTTCGGAGTGAATCTGTTGATTTTGTGTATTTCGAGGTCCCATGAGTGACACGTCGGAAGTGTTTATGCTTGGGAGGATGGGGATGGGGATAAATTGATATCAACCTGATGTCCTAGTGACCGTCCCAAAAATGAGTAGAGGCGATTCTAGTGGGATGGTCATTGAGTCATGTACCTAGTTTGGCAGCAGTCACTTTTGACTCATAGCCAGAAGGTCCGCGCTTTTGTCATCAATCACATCAATACTGAAGTCAAAATCTTGACAGACATGTTGCTTGTTTTTGGTCCATCTGTTTTTTTTAGTGCGACGCCAAGCGACAACGATGGCAATTTCTGCAGCAACCCGATGGCTACCCACTTCATTTTTGGTGGTTGAGGGTGCAAAAATGATTCTTCACGCACTTTAATGGACTGATGACTGCTGGGGAACCCTGCACCCAACTCGCAGGGGGGCAAACCTAGGTGTGTCTTCTTGGCCCCCCCGGTGTCGGAAAGACGGCGCTGGTTGAGGAGGCTCTGAAAACATGGATGGTGGATGGATGTTTTTTTTTTTGTGTTTCACTCAGCGAAATCACTGGGATGGGGATTATGGGCAGGGTGAACTGCCCTGGCTGTGAAATCACGGGCAAAAGAATGACGAATAGGATGTGGAATGGGGAACCCCCCCACAGATCCCCACGGTCTTTTCCAACAAAAAAAAACTCCCCAAGGCTCAAACTCAATCGGCCTTCCTCTCAGGTGGCGCGGCGAATTCACTTGCGCCAGGACTTGCCAAGGCCGGAATGAGGGGATGGTCCGGTATGGTTCGGTTGGTTCGGTGAGTATAGAGAGAGTCTGTTGCTGGAAGGTATATATCATACGTCCCCACATACATCTGACGTGATGTACAATGTGTACTCATGAATCAAAGATGTATGCTTAATTCATCAAGATGCGTTGAGGATGTCCTTTTTGTTTGATGGGTCGTCGAGTATGTGTTTTTTTGTTCCGAGCAAGTTGAGCTGAGCAGTAGTTTGACTTGTGGATATGGATCTGCAACGGGATCAATGATTAGCCTCTCTATTTGTAAATGGATGATTGATCATTGAACAGATTGACAAGTGGGAGATCCCAGTGATTCTCCACAGCAGCGGCTATGCCGACGTTTGCGGGTCGTTGGGGCTTGCACCCCACCAGTAATCTTTCACCGAGAAATTATGACAAGAATGTAGGATTCCGCCAATCAAGTAGTTTGCCGACGTCATGGGCATAGCGGTATACCTCCTGAAAACCCACCGTGTGGTCAAGGGTCACAAGTGTACACCCAAAAATCGTAGATGTTGGTCCCTTTTGGCTGGACCCGTACTTATTTCGTGATCTATTTTTGACCACGGGGCTTCCTTCCTTCGCTGCACAATATCCGGGTCCCTCGTGACGCTCATGTAAAGAGCTCCCCTCCGGCCTCTCCCACCCTCCCCATCCTTCCTCCCCATCCTTCCTCCCCATCTCCTCCCCATCCTTCCTCCCCATCCTTCCTCCCCATCCTTCCTCCCCATCCTTCCTCCCCATCCTTCCTCCCCTCCTCCTCCTCCTCTTCCTCCTCCTCTTCCTCCTCCTCTTCCTCCTCCTCTTCCTCCTCCTCGTCCTCCTCCTCGTCCTCTTCCTCCTCCTCGTCCTCCTCCTCGTCCTCCTCCTCGTCCTCCTCCTCCTCCTCGTCCTCCTCCTCCTCCTCATCATCATCATCATCATCAGCAGGAAGATAAGCTGACCTAACAGCCGCTCCTGGCTTCAGGCAACTCATGGGATGTCAACGGCTGATCCAGCTGAGCTTGGGATCCCTGGTGGGCGGCACAAGGCCGGAACCGCCAAGGTCTGGGGGTGGTGAGTGTTAGCGCGGGAGGGAATGGCTAGTTGAGGTAGACCCAAGAAGGAAGCAAAACACATTTTGCAATTTGAGACTTTCATGAGTTTGAAAACGTTGTTTCTTTTCTATCAGCTTTTGCCGCATGATCCAGTTTACGAAACATTCATCTCAACTTTCGGTCTCCAATCCTCTTTTCGGATCAGTGCCGTTGTGAAACAGAGCCAGGTACCGCGGAGAATTCGAGAAGCGCATGGAAAAACTGCTGAAGGAACTTGCAGGTCTACGCGAAGAGGCCAGGTGGTGCGGGGGGAACAGTAGTTAGAGGAAGATGTCCAGTCTTCCTTTGTAGAACAAACAGTGGCATTGAAGTGAATCGATCCACAATTCTAAGGGAGATGTTCTTTCTCCTCACGAGTCTTCTTAGTTACGGGGCGTTGCCCAATCTGGTGAGTTCCCACATCCTGGTGGTGCTGCCAGAGTCTATTTCTGCTTGTGAATCCACAATTTGGGACCAGGTCTATTTTGGCAAAGTCATCACATGTGTCACATGTGTTTTTGGCCAAAAATTCGTGTTGCCCGATACTGCTGGATTTCAAGTATGCGTGTACACTGTATCTATCCAGACACTTGCACTCTCATACCCACATACCTACAAGCAATCCTGAGTGAGGGCAAGATGTCGCCATTCGATCCAGACACAACTGACGCAGGTGATTCTCTTCATTGATGAAATACATATGGCACGGGTGCCAAAAACTTCGTGGGCTGCGGTTGTTGAGTGCCAAAGCACTGGGGCACACCTCCAAGTCCGCATGCCACCCTTTCCTGTTCGTTGGGGGACCAGAAAAAGTGGAGCATATGGGGCAAGTGCCAGTTCTCGGATTTTGTTTACTCCCAAACAGACCCAAAAATCCCATTTCTTTTTTGGAATGCCAATTTGGTCATGTGGGTTTGTCCAAGATCATCATTTTCCCTTTTTTCATGATCATAATTTTTTGGGGTAAACCTCATTTCTGGACAGACCCGTATCTCCAGCATGTGGCTGGTTCTATCCCAGTTTTTCAGGCCCTGGGTGCTGGAGAGACTGAGAAAGGCAGCTCTATGGATGCGGCCGCTCGAGAGATCGCCTGGGAGTATGGGAATGGGTTTGGGAAATGGGTTGTGGTAAACCCAGTAGCAAAACATACCTAGTCTGGTCGCTTCGCGACAACCGCCCGCAGCGGAATTGTTTGCTCACGGTAGAATGTATGAGCTCTGAAAGACTAAATCACAGTAAACCTGTTTGTAACGGTTGTAACGTTTCGTTTTTCTTTTAAACTTTGTGAGATCATTGCACACTTTTTGAGACCTCATATAGTTTTTTGGGTCGAGTCTAGATATGATTAAGGAATCCTAGACATAGACTTTACAAAGTTTTAAGATCTTCCTTGAATTCGTATTGTGCGCTGGTTTTTGGCCAATGCTAGGCTGACATGTTGAGCCTAAATGGAGGCTATATTCCGCGGTTTTTGCCTATTTGAGACTGCGTCAGGTTCATGCTGGACCCACTATGTTGGGACACTACAGGACTTAAGTTTAACAGTTTAACCTGTTTGATCATTTCTTTACCTGGCAAGGAAAAAGCATGATTTTTGCTGTGTTTTTGCGCTATCTCTGATGTGAGGAAAAGGGTTCAAACCAATCCAAATTGGGCCCAAAGCCAACTTTAAACACTGGAAAAAAACACACACAATTCTTTCTACAGCAAAAAATGCTCCCTTCCAAACTTCAGCTTAATAGCTATTGCAATTGCTTCCGGATCATGTGTGCACACAAAAAACGCCTCAACACCTTTGGTGCGGGCGGATTTTATCAGAAATGGGGTCAACACACCATCCAAAATTGGAGGTTCGTCACTGGGTTTGAGCTGTTGGTCTAGGGTATATTTCCTTTCAAAAATTGTTTGCATCCGTGCCATTTGTGATAGTTTCCTTTTCTGGTGTTGCATAGCTTTCCGCCCTTCAGCAAACATCCTCATAATGTTGGCTGATAACCTGACCTTTGAAAGGATATTCAAGACAATCCATTTATAGTAATCCCAAAAAAAGATAGAAAAGTCAAATCCCACTAGCTCAGACGTTAATTTTCCCGAATCTCTACCCTCATCCCCGATGGGTTTTTTCCAGCTGCCGAGGCGAATCTCTTGAAGCCGGCGCTGGCACGAGGGGAGCTGCGATGCATAGGTGCCCTCAGCTCGGGGCTTGAAGGGACCACATGGAGCAAGGGCAAGGTCGCCCGAAGCACCTGAGGTTACTTTCCCTAGTTGTCTATGTATATGTATATATATATATTGCTATTATGTATATGTATATATATACACTATGATATATATATGTATATGTATATGTATATGTATATGTATATGTATATGTATATGTATATGTATATATATATATATTTTATATATATACACACGTCATGTACATACATGTATGTATAGATATATGTGTAATATGTGTAATATGTGTATTATGTGTAATATGTGTAATGTGTGTATTATGTACTATGTAACGTAATATGTAATATATCATATGTAATATGCAATGCGCGATGTGCAATGTGTAATATTGCAAATATGTAATATGTAACATGTAATATGTAATAAAAATAATATGTAATATGCAACATGATATGCAACATGTACTATGCATATGTATATGTATGATATGATATGTGTATGTATGATATGTCCATCTATATGTATGGCCATCTATATGTATGTATATATATATATATGTGACCTGTATGTATACAGGTATATTTAAATAACCATATTTGCACGTAGAAATAGAACTATGTGGGATAATCCCGGTTTAACCGATGCCCAGTTCTAGTGGTCAATCTGGACAGTATTTGGGGCTACACCCCGGCTATTGTGAATAAGACAACCCAGCAACTCATATTTTGCCAATGCCTTTCATGGCAGGCACGATCCCGTTCAGGGATAGCTGATTGCTTGGCAAGTGGGGTTTCCTGAGAGATTTGCAGTGGAGACCCCCAAAACCAGGATCATTTACTAGTTACTGTACTAAGTACGGTGATCCCAAAAGGAACCTACAATTGTTGGTTCGTCTTTAGGACCTGAAACCACCCATAGTTTTGGGGTCAATGTTTGAGCCAATCCCGTTTCTAGATTTAGGGGCCAACAGGAGAGGCTATCCTTATAAAATCCGAAGTCTCTAGGACGAAGGTTTTTCAAAATAGTTTTTTTTTTTACGATTTTAATATGATTCAGATATGATTTCTTGTTATGATTCTTTTCTGCCTTGGTTTTGCAGTTATGATTTTGATACGTTTCAGTTATGAATTTGATATGGTTTCCCTGATCAAGTCTTGACCTGGGTCAATATTGTGATTTTCATGGTATTTCTGTGCAAGTTGCCAAAATTTTAATTTGCGCATGTGATCTGCTGTGCACCTGATTGGCTTGGTTTAGGTGAGGAAATGCAAATTCCTCGATGGTTTGGGCTCAACCGGGGAGAAAAAAATATCAAAATCATATCAAAATCGTATCAAAATCATATCAAAATCGTATCAAAATCATATCAAAATCGTATCAAAATCGTATCAAAACCACAAAAACCATCGAG
>BGPT01000227.1:190771-215280 GCA_003297045.1 Symbiodinium sp. clade C Y103
GAGCCAACCCACCGGAACCTCCGGTTTCATATCAAAATCGTATCAAAATCATATCAAAATCGTATCAAAATCGTATCAAAATCGTATCAAAATCGTATCCAAACCACAAAAACCATCGAGAAATCGACCGAAAGCGTGTCCCTGAGCTGTTTCTGTTTCCTTTTTTGGAGCCAACCCACCGGAACCTCCGGTTTCATATNGAAAGCGTGTCCCTGAGCTGTTTCTGTTTCCTTTTTTGGAGCCAACCCACCGGAACCTCCGGTTTCATATCAAAATCGTATCAAAATCATATCAAAATCATATCAAGATCGTATCAAAACCACAAAAACCATCGAGAAATCGGCCGAAAGCCTGGCCCGGGGCTGTTTCTGTTTCTTGTCGTGAAGCCAAACCATCGGGCCAAACCATATCAAAACCATATCAAAATCATATCCAAAACCATATCTAAACCATAACCCAAACCATATAAAAAACATAACAAAACCATATCGAAATCATAACCCCAAAATCCAAGCGTATCAAAACCATATCTGAAAGTCAGATCAAAACCATTAAAATCATAAAAAAAAACTGTTTCCTGGATTTAGCATCCTAGAGAGATTCCGTTTTTATAAGGCTACCCTGTTTTCTTGAACTTTGATCCCTATGAGGGAAGGTATACGCAACTGACTTTCATGCGTCCATGGGGTTTTTGCATCATGGGTGTTTGTACTGTGATGCCGGTATGTGCCGGCAACCGCCTGTGAGCCTGTACACGAACTTTCTCAGGGCTTGTTTCTGTGGACGATTACTTTTCAAGGATCAACTTTACGATGATTAAGATGGATCACAAAGCACACATACACAGACACACAGAAAACTCATCCAAGCACCTCGAGTCCTTAATACACCCAACCAGCCGCCATAGCCGGATCACACATTTGTGGTGGTCGAGTGGGATCCACCTCCATCCAATCATCCTGTGCCCCGAATCTCCCACACCAATTGTTTGATGGACGCACAGTGGTCTTCGAAAACAGGTGCTACAACTACGGCGGAGTACAAGAAGCTGATTCAAAATCAGGTGGGCTTCAGTTGTGCTTGGCCGAAGCCCCAAACTTCAGGTTGCCAGCCCAAACTTAAAGCGTTGTCATCAGGAACATTGACATTGTGTGATTGTCAATGGGACCATCCAAAAAACTCCACAATAGAATGGGACTGACAGTGAATAATGCCAACCCCAGATGAAGAAACACTGACTATCAATTGGGGGGGTTACCCAAAACAATTTTCTGAATAACCATTAAACTTGGTACCACCCCATTTACATGAACTGGGGGTTTTGGTTCATCCTGGGTTGACAGTGATCATTGAACCCAATTGTAGATGGTGAATCCCTCATTTCGATCGTTTTTCCGCTTGACATCCCCACAAAAATCAGTGCTCCCCAAAAAGACATCCCCATATTCGGTCCCATTAAAATAGCTATTGATTGGCCATCGAATGATGCTGTCCCGGATTTTGAAACAACATCCACTTCCCCCCTGTGCCAGGATAAAGCCTTTGAGCGGCGCTTCGTCATTGTGGAGCTCTCCGAACCGACTGAGGTGCAGTGGAGCTGTGGATTCTCTGCAGGCTTTTCTGTTGAAGAACGTGATTTCCCATCATGGTAGGGGATACTTCCCTCTTTGAAGTCCGAAGTTAGATGAAACCCGAGTCAAGTACTCGTACGTGTGTTGGTGCACTAATGCTGAGGAAACCAGCAAGAAAAAGGGAGAACCATCCAACATGGGACACTCCTCAAAATTGGGAAGACTATAGTGTTTCCGCTCCAACAAACCACTTATTTTGTGATGTCTTCTGGGCCGAATGCTTGGGTTGTGCCAACTTTGGGATCCAGTTGAGATGCCTATTGGGATTCCTCTAAAACTCTGGGACTATCATGGGATTATCATGGGATGTTTACCATCTACGAACTGGTGCAGGATTTCTTCCATCAACAATATCTTTATCCTTTTTGTTTTTATGGTAAAAAGTCCTTCGTCCAAATCCTACTTCGTGGGTGACATCCATATTTGGAGACTGTTTGTCCGCCCATCAACTGATCCTCCGATAGGTATTGACGCGTCCCGATTCTTGAAATAATGAGAACAAATCCAATAAAGTATGCTTGATTACTGGTGTTTCCACAATGGATGCTAGCAATCTAGTTCTCCGAATCATACCATGCCAAGCAATGAGACCCCCAACATGAACAAATCCACCACATTCCGCCAGGGTTTAAAGGGGTGTTTGTTACAAGGGGTACACTCTTCAGCTATTTGGGTATGGGTCAAAATTGGACATCCCCCAAAATCTGGGGTCTTGGCTTGGTAAGTTACTGGCTCAATGTCTATGGGTCTATGGGAAGATAGGCCAACCTGCAATTTCCCTTTTCAGGGTATGTAGCCATTGGCCGGTTAGTCTTAAGGCAAACCCGTGACCTCAGCAATGGAGGCAGCAGCTGAAGAGATGCTGATGGCCATGTGTCCGGCCTTTGAGCGTGGATGCCCAGGGCAGCATTCCATTCGTGGGACACTGCAGCAGATAACCCATGACTTGATGACCGACCAGGAGAGATTCGGCGCAGATTTGTGTAAGATTGGTGTAAGGTTACTACTCCATCAGTCGGGATATTGCATACACTTCATCCTGCGCCCCTTTTCTGAACTCAGATCCCAGCGATTTCCACGCCACATTTGGCTCAGTCAAGGGGACGGACAGAAGGCTGACGCGATCGAAACCTGTTTTATTTTGGCTGTGGCTCAAAGGTCCAATTGGATATTTCCTGTACCAAAAGGAGATGACGTCCATCAAATCATATCCGCACTGAAAGCGTTCAACTGGGAAACCCAAAGTCTGCTTCTTTGCCAAGTCGCCATGAAAGTCCGCTTCAGTGTGGTCTCCCTGGCCCCTCCCGGTGTCGTCTTGGCCGTGTCCGGCAGCTGCGCGTCGCTGGGGCGCTGGAGCGTGGCCGAGGCCGTGCCGCTGGTGCCACGCCTGGGGGGCTCTCGCCTGGAGACGGAGCCGGACTTCCACGTAGTGGAGGTGGAGATCGCAGCCGAGAGTGACTTGGAAGAAATCGAGATGGATCTGTTTTTTTGTGAATTTTGATATGGTTTATATGGCTTTATATTGATTTATCGCAAGTTTCGGCCCGAGGCCTCCCAGGGGTTAACTTGGTTCTACCGACGCTCGGGGCATCGTTTTCGTAAAGCTATGGCATTCCAAATCTTTGGTTCCACTATCGATGGGAATGGTAAGTTCAATGGGAAGCTGCTCATCACTTCTCATGTTGACGGCACGTCAATTGGACATCGAGTTCCAGGTGAGTTTCCTTGCATGGTTCTTGGCATGGAGGTCCCCTTTGGCTTGGTTTCTTTTTACGGCTTCAAGCAGGAGGGCTTGGATGATTTCTTGTACCTCTCGGAGCAGGAGGGCTCTTGGTGGTGTGCACTTGAGGAACCTCAGCATCTTTCGCCTTTGCTCCTTGAGCTGTGTGGCGGAATGGGTGGAATGGGAATCGGAGCATCTTTTTTGGGAGGCACTCCATATGTCTCAGTGGATTTCAATGGGTTGGCATGTCAGCATCTGAGATCAAACTCTCATGGTACCGTTCTCCA
Source organism: Symbiodinium sp. clade C Y103 (assembly GCA_003297045.1). Lineage (NCBI taxonomy): Eukaryota > Dinophyceae > Suessiales > Symbiodiniaceae > Cladocopium > Cladocopium sp. clade C. The sequence goes on from BGPT01000227.1 coordinate 194,413, forward strand.
TTTGGATGTCAATCACGAAGATAGTCCTAAACTGATTCATCGTGCCTTTGAGGGTTCGCCTGGAACCACCAATCTTGGATTTCCATGTCAGCCCCATTCATCCCAGGGTCTCCAATTGGGCAGTTCTGATCCCCGGTTTCAAACCTTTTGGAATTGTCTCCATGTCATTTTCATGACACATTCCCAGTCAGCAATTCTTGAGTGCGTTCCAGCGGCTGGTGAAAACCCGGAGATCGATCAGGGCATCAGAGCGCTGGCAGATGTCATGAACTGGAGCATCTTCACGACCAAGCTCGATCTCCAAGATCAGTGGCCTTGTCGCAGACTTCGTTGGTGGGCTCTCTTGCTTCCAAAGACTTGGACTTCAATTGGACTTTCCTCGTGGCCCAGTTCCTCCCCATTTCGAACAGTGGGCGACCTCTTCAAATGCTGGGGCCGATGGACCGAGGCGGAGGAGACTGATCTTCAGCTCTTTGACTTTGAACTGCTGGCCTACACCAATCGTCTTTTGGTGCTGACAAACGGGTGCTGGAATCAACGGATGTGGCAAACACATTCTTGCACTCTTACGGCAATGCACTTCTGCCATGCCCATGTGGCTGTAGGCTACAGGGTTTCAGCTTGACTTCCCTCCGTCACAAAGGGCTTCGAGGGTGCTTCATCCAATCTGCAGTTCACCACAATCCTCGCTACCTTCATCCAAAGGAACTTGGACTTTTGCTTGGACTTCCCAACTCAGTTCAACATCCTGGTTCACCACGTGAACAGCTGGCATTGCTTGGATTAGTGGCATCTCCGATGCAGATGGTTTGGATTTATGCTCATCTGCGCATCAACCATGCTCAAGCCTTGGACTTATCTCCTCTTCCATCTCCAATGGAATGGCTTCGGGCCTACCAGCATGAGCTCCTTCGTCAGACACAGGATCTCTTCCAGACTCATGCGGCTGTTCCACAGCACTTGCATCTTCGGGACCCGGATGGTCATGATCTTGTGGTTGCTTGCCCAACTGCCAGTACGGTGACTCAGCTTCTTCATGCTCAGAGGATTTGCCTGGATTGGAATGAAGCAGGTGGGATCGATCTTGACGGTCAGTCACTGTCACTGACTTCACTGCTTGACCGTCTGAGTGGCCCTTATCAGCTGACTTGCAGGGCTGGACACACTCTTCGACCATCTCCCCCTGGACTTCTTGCGGTGGGCATTCAACATCTTGGTCAGATGCGTGTGGAATTTCTCAGAGCTGGCCAATTTCTCTTCGAAGCTCTACGCCAGATGGACATTCACTTCGTCAATTTCTTGGTGGATGCGGAGGGCAAAATCTACGGAGCCGACTTCCGAGTCTGGAAGCCACTGAATCTCACCACCCTCCTTCCTGAGATGTGGCCACCTTCCTTGCTTCTCCAGGCGGCAGGCCTTGATCAACCCATGTCAGGCATCCATGATGGTCATATCCTTTGGACTTTGGACTCGATGCTGACCTGGGTTCCATCTGATCGATTTCCGATGGTGATCTCTCCCCGGGCTGCTCTCGCCCTCTTGGATGACATTGACATCAGTGACCTCCATCTGGGAGCTCGATTTGTCCGATCTGATGATCGCATCATCTGCATCTTTCCTCACCGTCATCATTGGGCTCTTCTTTGGGGTTGCCTTCATACCTCCTCCATCCAATGGCTTTATTGTGATGGCTTGGCTGGTCAACATGCCTGGGTGGCTACTCGCCTTGCAGCACGGATCTCAGACGAGCTTTCGTTGGATTGGTCCATCTCACCTGGGCATCTTTTTCCACAGTTGGATGAGCACACTTGCGGAACAGTAGCTCTGTTCCATGTCGGTGCCCTTCTTGGACTTTTTGGCATCCCATCTCGGCAAGCCATTTTGGATTTTCATCAATGGCTTTTGCACCGACCGGCCCTTGGACTTTTCACTCAAGGCCCCTGGATTTATGGGTCAGGGCCATCCACTGTGGACAGTCAAGCCCAGCTGGCGGCACTCTTAGCTACCAAGGGTGTCCCATCTGATGCTGCAGCAGAGAGGGCAGCGGCTGCCATCAAGAAGCTTGGACTTTCTTCGATTCAGAGCGCCTTGAGCTCTAAAAACCCTTGGCAATCTTTGAAGGCCTTGACTACCAAACCAGGTAGCACTTTCCAGTTTGTCCTCAAATCGGAACTGGCCTCCTTCATTGACTCCAAAGCTTCTTCCAAGTTTGGTGCTCAGATTGCCACCAGTAAGAAGAAAGACAAGAAGCATTCCAGATCTGCGGAAGAACCTCCTACGGTCCCGGATCCTTCGACTCTTCAGCTGAATCCGGCTCACTTCATTGATGATGAAGGCGATCAGGTCAGCCAAATTCCCATGAGTCAGGTTGTGGCTGATGCACGTGGTCTTGCCATAGCCACTCTTTCTGAAGCCCTTCCCTATCTCCAAGAGAAGAAGTACATCAGCTCCGACGCTCTTGGAGTTTTGATCACTGAGGAGGTTCCAGTACACTTGAAGTCGCTGGCGCATGTGGTTTCCATCCGTTTCCCAGTGACCTATCTGCCAACCCAAGATCCGCTTCTGATCTCCGGCAGTCTTCTTCAGTTGGGTGACCACCCTATCTCTCGGCAAAAGCAGCAAGATCCTGTCAACTGCATGGACTTAGCTGAAACCAATGTGGTGAAGATCCAACTTTTTCGTGATGAGCTGGCATCCATGTGGGATGACATTGCAAGTTTTCCCATCAAGCAGATCTTCAAGTTGATCCCTCTGTTTCGACTTTGCTCTTCCATGTCTTGTGATCACAGATGTGGGCTGTTTCATGCGGCGGTGGAGGACAGTATCGACCAGGTGGTTCATGATCTTTGGGGTCGAAGATTCCAGTCACTTGAAGGGCGAACTCAGCCGGCCCATTCTGCTGACCAGTTTGTGGTTTTCATGCGGGTTGCTTCCCCAGCTATGGTGGACATTTTGAAGGTCACTGTGGATGGCATCTACATCGAACCCAGAGCATCCGGCACCAAAGCGACAGACAGTGACTATGCGGTGATTTGGTTGCCGGGGGCCTCTCGAGACGTTGCAGTTCACAGACTGAAGTTGACAACTCATGGACTTTCCTTGGTCCGCATGAAACACCGCTTTGGCATCCGAGTTCTTGCGGCCTATGAGGAGACTGCCTTCCGAGAGCTCAGGCCCAGTGATACCTTCATGAAGGTGCACATCTCCAAAGTCTTTCGCTTGCATCCTCTTCCCCACGGATTGCAACGACAACAAGTGATCCAGTTGCTGAAAGAATGGAAATGGCAAGCAAAGCCGCTCCAACCAACCAGAGGATCTGCCGAAGGTGGCTCTTGGGAAGTGGGGGCTGATTCCGCTCCACCACAGAATGTCCTACCTGCCTTCAACAGGGACGTTCTCATCTCCTTGATCAAAGACAAGACCGAGATTGCCACAGCTCCCAAGGTTGTTGGCCCTTCTCGAGCCCACAAACATCTTCGATCACAGGCACCAGCTCCAGCTTCCTTTTCAGCATCTTCAGATCCATGGCAAACCCCGGATCAAGATCCATGGGGGGGTTGGAAGGGCATCACCACTGAGGCTCCATCCAAACGCTATGACAAACTGGCCACTCAGCTCAAGACCGATCTCCAAGCATCTTTGCAACAACAATGGGCAGAACAGATGCAGGATGCCCCCAACAGCTCTGGCTCTCAAGATGGTCGCATCCAACAGCTTGAGTCAGACATGGTTGAGCTCAAGGCACATCATGCCACGTTCCATTCATGGTTCAATGAGACTGGCAATCGCTTGGCCAAGCAAGACGAGCAGTTGGCTCACCTTCAAGCTTCAGTTCATCAGAATCAGCAAGATCTCCATGCTGTCCGTGCTGAGGTCCACACATCAGCTGATTCCCTCCATCAGGCAATGCAGGTGTCCTTCGGCTCCATGAAGGGTGAACTCGCCAATGAGATCTCCGGGGCTGTCTCGTCCCAGATGGACCGAATTGAGGCCATGCTGAACAAGCGCCACAAAAGTGACAGTTGACTAGGTCACACTGGGCTCTACGGACGTAGGGCGCCAGTTTCAAATGGATTTGGACTTTCACTTTCCCTCTTTCAGCATCTCCTTTGGACTTTCATTTTCTTTTGGAATTTTCTCTCTGTCACTGCTTGGCCACTGCCCTCTTGCCACACTCGATGGACTTTGGATTTTCTTACTGTTGCTTCATCGCGGTCTCTGTCGTTGGATTTTGCAGCTCTTCCCCAGCTGTCTCCTTTTCGATATGGTGAAGCCCTTCATCCTGGTCCTGGCTCTTGCTTCCAGTTTGGATTTTCCAATCCTACCGGTCTTCGTCAGAAGGAGGCGGCTGCCATTTCTCTTGGCCCTGGAGTTTGGTCCTACTCTGAGACACAATTGTCTTGGCAAACTCAACGATCCTGTGCGGGTCAATTGCGATCTCTGGCCACGGCTCAACATCGGCATCTTCGTGTCCACATGGGGGCTCCTGCTCCTACCAGAGCCAATTCTCAATGGGCCGGTACCTGGACCGGTGTGGCCACCGTTTCTGACTTCCCTTCCCAGGAAGTCGCTCTGCCGTATTCAGGAGAGCGTGAGTGTGGCAGACTCCTCACCACACGTCATCTCTTTGGCCATGTGGCTGTCTTGACTCAATGACCGCCTCCTTCAGTTCATCTCCACAGAGATTGTCCTCGGCGGAACAGGGCCAAGGTTAGTGGGAGGAGACTTCAACATGAATGACCAGGGATCCCCCATCTTCGACCTTTGGAGACAATGGGGATGGCGATCTGCTCAGGAGTTTGCCGAACAACACTGGGGCCAGCCACGACAGTTCACCTGCAAGCACTCGACTGAATGTGACATGGTGTGGCTGTCACCTGAAGCCATTGCCATGTGTGAGTACGTTGACATAGCAGAGGTGTTCGCTGAACATGCTACGGTGACGGTGGGCCTCAACATCCCATCCTCTCTTCCGGCGACTTTGACCTGGAGTCGTCCATCACGTGTCCCATGGACTTCAGTGGACTCTTCCTGGATTTCATCAACCTCTGCTCCTTCATGGTCCTCCTCCTCTGATGCCGATGCGGCTTGGGCTGAATGGGCCTCGACTTGGGAAACCAGCTTGGATGGATTTATCCCACATCAACCTCACCGGCAATTGCTTCCTCAGCAACGTGGGCGACTTCAGCAGACTCAGCCCAAGCTCAGAGCCAACGCTGCCATGGTGCTCAAGCCCAGCCGACCCAGCGAGGTTTGTCTACGGAATGACTTGATCGGGACTGAGGTCAAGCTCTGGTTCAGACAACTCAGACGTCTTCAGAGCTATGCTGCGGCCATTGCAGCCAACAAACAAACTCCAGCTGCCTTGGCTTACCGACTTGAGCTCTGGACTTCCATTCTTCGCTCTCCTGGATTTGCTCTGGACTTTGCTTCATGGTGGCGACTCCACCGACTTCACAGTCTTCCGGATTCACCTCCCTTGCTGCCTGCCCAGCCACCTGATGCATCCACTGCAGCTCAAATCTTTGCCACCTTCAAGTTGAACTTTGAGGCCTTTGAGTCTTGGCATCTACGCCAAAGGGGTCTTCTGCTGAAGGCGAAATATGAGAAAGGCCTGAATGGCATTTTCTTGGACCTCAAACCCCCCAGACGAGAGCGGTTGGACTCCTTGACTCAGCAGCAATCCTTTACGGTCCTGGCGGTGGATTCAGAAAGCGGCCAGCTTCATTTGGATTCTCCGGTGGTGGACCTTGGATTTTCCTCGTGGTTTTTTGAAGACCAGCGGATCACTCCTACGGTCATCAATGAGGTGGTTCTTCAGCTTCCTGATGTTTCAAATCTTGCCCATGGGGATGTTTTGACCAGGAGTAGTTTGATTTCCAGTACGCATGAGCTCCATCAGTCTCTTTTGGATTTTTGGACTCCAACTTGGAAAGCTATGGCAGAAGTGGATGCGGCCACTTGGTCAAGAGTTCTCTCCTTCTTTCAGCACCATGTGCCACAATTCCATTTTGATCCGGGCCCAATTGACCCCACTTCCTGGCGGCGAGCCTTGAAGAAGTACAAAGCCACTGCGGCTAGAGGCGTCGATGGAGTTTCTCACGAAGATTTGCTGGCCTTGCCTCCAGCATGGACTCAGCGTCTTTTACAACTTCTCCATGACATTGAATTGGGTCGTTCCACTTGGCCTTCTGCCATTTTGTATGGAGTGGTGAGTGTGTTGTCCAAGAATGAAGGGGCGGCTACGGTGGATCGTTTTAGACCGGTAGTGATCTTCAGCATCATTTACCGCACGTGGGCTCGAGTACGGTCCAAACAACTGCTGCGATGGTTGGCTCCTCGAATGGATGTCGAGGCATATGGATTTTTACCAGGCTGCGAGCCGTCACAACTTTGGTTGCTTCTCCAAGCGGAGGTCGAGGTGGCCCTGCAATGTGGTGGACAACTTTGTGGACTCAGTACAGATCTGGTGAGAGCCTTTAATTTCATACCTCGGCCCCACACATACAAGCTGGCGTCTCATTTGGGGGTTCCTTCCACCATCCTTCGGGCTTGGAGTTCGTTTTTGGACAACTGCACAAGGGCCTTTGACATACGTGGTGCTTTGAGTGTCTGCACTTCTTCCACTTGCGGCCTTCCGGAAGGCGATGCGATGAGTGTTTACGGGATGACCCAGCTGAGCTTTGCCTGGCATCTCTACATGAGGGCTTTTTGTCCGCCCATACGCTCCCTCAGTTTCATTGACAACCTCAGTGTGATTGCATCAAATCCAGCATTTCTTGCTCAGGGACTGGCATGCATTTTGGAGTTCTACAGACTTTGGAACATGTCTATCGATGAGGGCAAGTCTTACTGTTGGGCTCTGACTGACGATCACAAGAGGCTTCTGATCACTCTTCCCATCCAGCGGGTAGATCATGCTCATGAGTTGGGAGGGGTTCTGTCTTTTACGAAGAGGAGATTTACGGGACTTCAGCAACAGCGCGTTGCCAAGCTTCCAGTGAAATGGAAGCGTCTGCAGGCCAGTCAGGCGCCCCTGCACATGAAACTTTCAGTCATCCCGGTGGTGTTTTGGGCTTCCGCTCTTCATGGAATCAATGGCTCTTGTATGGGCGAAACTCACATTGACTCGTTGCGGACTCAAGCTCTGCGGGCCTGCAAAATCTCCAAGGCGGGGGTCAATGGCTTGCTACGACTCAGCTTGTCTTCTACCCCTGCAGCAGATCCCGGCTGGTGGCGATTGCGGCTGACCATCACCTCCTTTGCACGGCTGCTTCGCAAAGAGCCACGCCTCCTGATGGAATGGAAATGTTTTATGTCAGGTTTTGATGGTACGCTTTTTAGTGGGCCTTTTTCCCAAATGTTGGTGGTTTTGAATCAAATACAATGGCGGATTGAACCCCCCTTTTTGATCGACCATGACAATTGCGGCTTTGACTTGATGCAACTGGACGAGAAACAGCTGCTCATGTTGCTGTACGATGGTTGGTTGCAGCTTGTGGCGCGAGTGGTCTCTTCGCGGAAGACTATGGTGGACTTGGAGGGGTTGGATCCTCTTTTGCTGCGGGCGGTGGGTGCCAATTTGACTGGTCTTCAAGCAGCATTGTTGAGCTCTTTGCAATCTGGTGCCTTTTTGGATCAGGCTATGCAGGCTCATTTTGATATGTCAAAGACTGGGATTTGCCCTCTTTGTGGGGTACCGGACTCCGCTTTACACTGGTTGAGTTGTCCTCGTTTTGAGGCATTGCGCAGCACGGTGGACAACTGGCAAGACCATCACTCCAGTGATACTCTGGCCCTGAAGATTCACTTGTTGCCTTCAAGATCCCCTTATGCGGTGAAATGGAAACAGATGCTTTTGCAGGTGCCTGATTTAACCACTACCTTCCTTTCGCAGCCCGGACCTGGAATTCAGCACATCTTCACAGATGGCTCAGCTACCAGTTCGCGGGCACCTTTTCAGTTGGCGGCCGGTGGATGCATCAATGCCTCTACTGGCGCCTTGGTGATGATGACTCATGTTTTTGGAATATGCCAAAGCAGCGACCGAGCCGAATTAGTGGCCATCCTTGGAGCTTTGGAATGGCAATGTCATTTTGATGTCAATGTTCACCTTTGGACTGACTCGAAGTTTGCGGCGGATGGTTTGAACCAAATCCTTCAGTATGGGGTAACGGAGGTTTGGTCTCATCAAGACCTGTGGGATCGAATCTATCTTCTGCTTCAACAACTTGGACAGCGAGAGTTAGTGCCTCACTGGATACCTAGCCATTTGGATGCGTCACGGACGGAAGATCCTTCTGAAGACTGGGCGTTGCAGTGGAATGACAGGATTGACATTGCGGTGGGGTTGCATAACCGTTGCAGATCCCATGAGCTCCAACAGTTGCGTCAGCAAGCGCTTGCTCACCACTGCTCAGGTCTGGAGAGAATGCGGCAACTTCGAAGCTTCTTCTTCAAGATTGCGGAGCAGTCTGCGGCTACGCAACCTGAGGCCCCTGAGAGCGAAAACGTTTCACTGTTTGGTTTTGTTCCTGAACCTCATTGCTCCCTTAATGATTTGTACATTCCCAGTGTTGAGGCGGCAGTTGATGGTTCTTTGGATAGGCCTTTTGATCTCCCTATCCCCTTTGTAGTTTCCCTGATCACCACATTGATTGGGCGCAGTGCTGATGATTCTGGGGTTTATCCTTTGTCTTTTGAGGAGTTGTCATTATGGATGATCAGGGATTTTCAGATTGCTGTTCCTTTTCGGAACGCGAAAACTGGCGAGCTTGAGACCCATATGGTCACTTCAAGATTTGAGCGACCCACTTTGTCTTATGTGTTGCGCTATATCAGGAAGGCGGTTTCTTGGTTTTGTCGTGATTGTTTGGATTCTGGGGAGATTTTGTTTGATCATTTCAACAAAGTGGATCTAGGCATTTTTCGGCCGGCTGCCGGCATTTATGTCAGACTCCTTGCCAGTGATGTACAGCGATGTCATTCCCTGATCAGAGAGTACACTAGGTCCCGAGCCATTCGCAAAGTCTGCGACACGGCACGGCCAATTTAGGTCTGATCAGGTTGTTTGTTTCCGTTTCAGTGGACAATGCGGCACTGCACCAGCCGTGCCCCTTGAACCCGAGAAGTCGTCCGCGCTATATTGATTTATCGCAACCATCTTTGGATGATTTGGGGAGGGAGAAAGCAACTACAGTCAGCGGTTCTCCAGCCTATTATGGGTAAATGATAGCCACTTTTTTAGGAAACATATATAGTCAATTTTTGTATCTATCCAGTTTCCGTGTTTAGCATGGGAAAAGGGGGACAAGAGTCTATGACTAGAAATGTAAACAAAGCACATCATGGGATGAGCCACAGGAAACGGGGTATGGATCAAGATGAATGTGAGGAGACTTGAGATGATTTGAGCCTGGAAATACGGATGCAACCAATAAACACTTTGGAGATGATTTGCTATTTAACATGTTTTAACCAACAATTTGGGGAAACCATGAGTGAATGAGTTGAGTAGCTACAGCGGTTCTTTCCCCCCACAGATCCTCAAAGGTGATGAGCAAGTGGAGTACAAATTCCTGGAGCTTGGGGACATCAAGTGGGAGGATCCGGAGGGGAAGAATCACGTTTTGAAATTGGAGGAGAAGGATGTCATTCATCGAAAGGATGGGGTAAAAATCCTCCTGTTGCCCGTGGAACGCTGGGAGCCTGGATCTGAGAAAAAGATCACCAGCTACTTCTACCAGGGGGTGACCTGGATTTGCTGAGTTTTTGGCGCGCGTTTTTTCGTAATCTGATCCTACTGGGCACATGAGATCATGCAGATACATATTTTGGGCCCCGAAAACACAGATCCAAGGTGACGCAAGGGCCGGAAGGACCAGCAATCTCAGTGTCGCAGGTGCTGAATCAGCTGTTTGTGGGCTCCTGCCCTCGAAAGCGCTCCCACATCGATGACTTGAAAAGAAGGGGTATCACCGCCGTCTTCAACTTGCAAACAGAAGATGACTGCAAAGGGAAGTGCATCCCAGACATTGGCATGGAAAAGGATCCCTTGGCCGTGGGCAAGATTTATGAATCCGAAGGCATGGAATACCATTGGAGGCCAACCGCGGACATGGACCCTCCCAGTCGGGCAGAAATGTTGCCCGAAGTATCCTTTCTTCTCGCCCAGCTCTTGCACAAGGGTCACAAGGTCTACTGCCACTGCAATGCAGGAGTTGGCCGCAGCCCAGCCGCAGTCTGTGGATATCTGACCTTTGTCTTGGGCCTCTCCTTGCGTGAAATGCAACATGTCGTGGCCAGCAGTCGCCCCGTGACCCTCTTCGACTTGTGGGCCATCGAGGAGGCGCGGCCGCATTACAAGGCACACTACGCGGCCGATGCGGAGGCGACCGCGGTGCAGCCGCAGGTGGAGTTGTGGCGGGAGGAGGCTCTGGCACTGCTGAAACCTTTCTGAGGGTGGCCTAGGTGGCCTCTGATAGCCTGGGCTTTGCCAGCTGTAAGATGGCATAAAGGGATGTTGTCGGGACAGTTGCACTACAGCCTGTGGAGAAAAAGGGGCATGGAGTTGCATGGGCAAAAGGGACACTTGGAAGAGTTTTGGCCCACGATGGTTCTACATTATCCCAAATAGCGGTGTACCCAATAATAAACCTCAATTGGGGATGGTGTATTGTTGGGCTTACATTATTAGGATTTCTCGGCGCTCTTCCATCTTCAGCACCAGTCAATTCATTTCGCAGCTAGGATCGAAACCAGCCACAGAGCCCAACATTGGCAAGCGCCCAGGCAGCACCACGGTGTAAAGCTAACTCCGGAGGCCATCGCTGTAGCGACGCGGGAAGACCAAGCATGGAATCAAGCAGCAAACAAGGGGAACAAAGCCGGTACCGCATACTACAGTGTATTCAAATTATGATCAACGTTTGTCGGTTGATTAGGAGCATGTGTTGGTTGTGGAGGGGAGATCTGAAAAAAAATCACCCAGACCCATCGTCTCCATCTGGGGAACTCTTCCTTTTTCTTCTTTGTGGAAGAATGAAATCTGGTCATGCTGCGACTAGCCAGCCACAGATCGACAACACCAAGTTATTGGGCAGTGTTGAATAGATAGATCAACAGATGGATGGATGGATGGATGGGTGGGCGGGTGGATGGATAGGTAGATGGATAGATAGACAGACATTGTATATGATATGCCAAACTCTACATACGCAAACTGACACTGCACTTTCTACACCTGGAACCCCACTAATCCTTACTTTTGAGCGGCCGTCTACACGGAGCAAGAGCCCCTGGTCGTTTCGGGCCCATTCCCAGAGCCCGTTGAGTTGGAGAGGCGGTGAGGGCATCGGTGCGTGGCTCTCGCGCCCTGCGAGGTTAGGGAAACACACGCTGCAGGGTTGGGGCATGGATGGGATTCCCCAATCAAAAAGTAAAAGGGAGTGATATCTGGCGATCCCGGAGGGGTATGGTTAATTGGGGGGGAGTATTAATCCTAGCTTGACATTATGTGGGCTATATAATTCCAGCATCGGTGCTCACGGCATTTTTTTGGCGTTTTGGCGTTGAAGGGTGAACATTGGGGTCCTTTGCAACCGGGGTTTGTTGGTAGACTTAGACACCTCAAGTATCCTCAAGTGGTATATATATTTTGGACCCCGGAACGGATCAATTCAATCTACCACCTGGAGCAAGCGATCCCCGTACAGAATAGGTTCCCTTACATTTCTACCCATTTGTCGGCCAAGGAAGCAACTTTGGAATTCTTTGTTGTTTGTCATTGTATGTCCATTGGGATCCCCCCAAAAAAGATCGATCAAGATCCCTTCAGGTCCTTTCCTCTGATTTTCATCGTGCTTTACAACTCTTTTGCACTTTTTTTGGGAGATCCTGTCGTCCTCGACTCTCCTCAGAATTCGTTGTTCCAGGCCGCTTCTTGCCCGACCGCGCCCTAGATGTGCTGGATGATGCAGCCACCCTGGCATCGGCACAGGCAGAGGAACTGAACCTGGGGCAATGTCCAACCACAGTTGGAAAATCTGCAGGAAAGCTCTCTCTCTCTCTATATATATATATATGTTATATGTGTGGGGAAACCTTTTTTTCCTGGAGATTTTCTCTTTGTAACAAATATGCGTATGAGCTTTACCACACACTGTGTATATATGTATATTATATATACTTGAATATATACATAATCAGAATTATCGAACTATTGGTTAGTGGTATGGTTTGGGATCGTTGATAGTTACGACTAATTGTGATGGCCCCTGGGCTGTTCGATTAGGGATTCATGAAATGGTACCATTGTACGATAAATTCTTGCAGGGCTTAATGGAGGGATCAATGAAACGCGCCAACTGGGGTGGCAATGGAATGATCCCACTTGGTACCCCGTTTGGTGGTTGATCACTAAGTATTTATTTGTTTCGGAGCGGGGGGGGGGGGAACCGAAACCGCCAAACAGTAGATAGGCTGCATACTTATATAGAATGTGTTTACCAAAGAGTCCGTTCAGATATTTCCTCATCCTGGATTACTCTTTCAATGCCTTCACACCACAGCATGGCCTCTCCTCTCGCTACACTAACAGATGCGGTATACATATAAGAAAAAAAATAACATGTGTATTGTGTTGTATTGTATTGTATTGAATTGTACTGTACAGATATCATGCAAATCAATATGCAATTACAACTGCATTTACAATGTATCCAACTATACAACTACACCTGATCGTGGTGAGCCTGAGATCACGCTTTTGTAGCATTGGAAGACCACCAAAAGTGTTTGCTGGGGGGTCTATGATCCCTTCTTGTTGGTACCTCTGTATTTAATTTTTGGATCACTTGGATCACCAGTTTCAGCGCCATAGGCCGATGCAAGTGGCGGATTGCCTATTTGCACTGCGGAGCGCAGCCGGGGAAGCGGCAGGGTGAGGAATGCCCCAGCTCTGCATCACAAGCCAACCATTTTAGGGTAAGATTTCCATTTTCAGATTTTTCAGGAAGGTGCCATCAGTCAGAATCAGGTAGTCGGAATTCAGAATGGTCCTACAGCAAATCACGAACAAACATATCTGTTAGATTCACCAGGGAAAGATGTTTTGATCCAGTCTCTGTGTTCGAAAACGACGTGCCTTTGCACTATTCTTGGGATTGGCAATGCTTGGCAATGCCAATAGATGTAGTTTTCCCATTTTTTCATGTCAGCTTGTGTATCAATGGACCCCGAAAAGATCTATTCATCAGCTTGCAAGACACTCCCCTCACATTTTTCCAGGATTTTCCCAATGCCGTGACATGGCCGTGCAACAAACTTTCACATCCCCAACCCAGAGGGTTCCGGCCTTGCTCATTTTAAATCCATTGAAGTTGAAAAGTGATATTAAAATGGCTGGTCGTTCGGAAAAATATCACACCAACTGATGTCTGTTTATACATTCCCCAGTTGCCCTCTGTTTATTCCATGCAGCTATCGAAAGTCACCATTTTCAGGTAAATTATCATTTTTATCACATATATATGTAGATATGTATATATATGTAGATATGTATATATATATATATTTCATATACACATACATATATGTATATATTCATGGATATGGGCCATAGCTCTCATGACACACTGTTAAATGGCCATTTTCGCCCAGACGCCCAGGAGCATGCCATCGAAGCTGCGAAACAAGTGGCCCTCGGTGCGGGGGGACGGGGCATCCCAGGCATTCATCAGAACTGGAGGATTATTGAACATCATTGGATTGAACTATGATGGATATAATTATACCTTCTGAGGTTATAACCATCATTATTATACCATATTGTAAACATAAGATATAATAAACACCACAAGGTATAATTATGGTCAATAAGCAAAGAAATCCAATGCCATTCAACATTTACTAACTTTGATGCGCACATCCAAGTACGAACAGTGGCTTTGTCTGAACATAGGGCACCATTCAGTTCGGGGATTTCCCGGCGGCCTTCCATGTTTGATTACCGGAGGGTATCTAAGTTATCCCATGTTGCCAACCTGCTTGCCCATCTTTTCATGATTCTGGCTAATGCTAACATCCCATTTCTTGTTGTTTATACAAATGCACTGAACCTCAGTCAATACAGCAAAAAGACCAACCAAGGCTCAGTTTTGAATCTTGATTTTTGGCCACTTAAACTCCGATTCTTGATCCATTTCTGGCTCACAGTCTACATTTTTTCTACTCTTTTCACCCGTTTTTTGCTGTGCCGCATCCTCAGTTCGTGTCCCTGGCAGGCGCCGCCAGTTTTCGTGACCGCCTTGCGGCGCGGTTCCAATTGCTGCGCTCACGTCTCTGAGGCTGAGGGGTTGAGGGGGAGGCGGGGTTCAAGGAAAAGCAACTGGAAGAAATAAGGAAAAACTATGAACAACTGTATACAGTAAATATATGTAAATATATGGATGTTTAGTCAGCAAGACATGGATGGCCAACAAAACAGGTGGAATTTACCAAGGAAAATAACAAAAACTCAAACTTTGACCAGCAAACATGGGGAGTAGGCTGACAAGAACATCGTTTTTGTCAACAATCATAGGCAGTAAACTCGCCAACATGTCAATTTTTACACCACCAAGCATGGATTGTACAGCAACACCATGCGGATCTTACCAAGACAAATTGATACAGTAGTCAAACAACAAGAAATCCGGGGTCCCCAACAACATGTAGACGACAGAAATGGATACAGTAGTCAACAAGAATGGGTCTCCATCGGCACCTGGGTCCTCCGAAAAGACCCCAACGACACATCTTCACAGTTCAGGCCATTCCGAGTAGATAGAGGTTTTCTAAGATGGGGGGACCCGGGTACCCCCAAATCATCCATTCACATAGGATTTTCCACTGTAAACCAGTCATTTTGCGGTACCCCCATTTATGGAACCCCCCATGTAGAGAGTGAAATCATCCCAGAAGAAACCGGATGGCCACGGATCTAAACCATCTTATGCCAGTGTCATCCTACAAGTGAGATCTCCCTTATTATTGGAAACCAGCTGCCGGAAATTTGGAGATTGTTTCAAGATGTTACTTCTACCGCCTTAGAAGTAGATGAGTCCAGTGCCCTGATATTGATACAGCCCAGACCAGCCGAAATCTGCAAGGGTGTGAAGCGTTGGCGAATTTTCGGTCGCTGCAAACAGCGGACCTGATGGAGGGTCAGAAGGGTGAAGGTCTGCTTCGCTGTGATAAAGGGAGGATACAGTCTTGCAATCCGCTAATGGAAAGGAAGCACTGATTGCATTCCCAACACATCCCGTTAAAACGACTGTAGATTGATTGGCGGATTCAGTGTAAACATTTTGACAATACAAGGAACTTGACGGTAAAGCCTGTGGGCATATATGGACTACAATCTCACTTGGTATCCTCTGATAATTTTACATAGCTATGGAAAATGACCCATTTATAGATGATCTACCCATCAACATGGTGGCTTTTCATGGCTATGCCAAATTTCCAGAGGGCAACTAGTAAATGATCCTGGTTCAGAAATCCCTCAAGTACATATCCATGGTTGTCCTGGTTGTCCGATTTGGAACTGGGTTATAGCCATACCTTTCGACAAGTTTCAAAGTGTGATCCTCCAAGTGCGACGTAGCTAGCTTGCCCGGCTGGCGTGCACGGCTGATCTTTTCCGGCGGCTCGCAGCAGGCAGGCTGACATAGCTTGAAGATGTTAACATTTCAGAGGGGTGGTTTTTTCAAACAGCTCAGCTCCCGGTACCCACCACTTCAGCGTGGGGCCGGGAATGGCAAGTGTTTTGCAGTAAACATCTGGGTTTCGGGTATTTTTCCTGGGTCTTGCTTTAATTGCCGTATGGCCAACCCTTCTTTTAAGGACTAAACATTTTTTGATCCATTTTGAGTGTAGATTTGAAGCAGGCATTTGGGTTACAAATCCCTTGACTTTTTCCCCACCTGCCAGGTGAGGGTCTCTAGATTTTGTGTCAGCTCCTCCTCCTCCTCCTTCTCCTTATCTTCCTCCTTCGCCTTGTCGCTCCTCCCAAACTCTTGGAGTCTGTCGAATATGTGTCAGACATTTATCAGAGTACATGTCAGAATTCATGTTGGAATATCTGTCAGGACAAATGTCAAAACAAATGTCAGAAGACATGTCAGAGATTGCTGTATGTCAGGACAAATGTCAGAGTATAGGCCAGAGAATAGCCGAATGAATAACTACACATATGTATACATCACACACACACACACACGTATATGAACATATACATCTGAATGTACCAGAATATATGCCAGAATTGATGTGAAATAAATGTCAGGGTATATATAGTGTATATATATATATATATCTATATATATATATATGTATGTCAGCATGTTTGCCAGAATGCTTCTGTCACAGTTGTGGTCACACCAGGGTGGACCGCCTCAGCTTTCCACACTGTTTTTTTGAGAGATAAACTTTGAGATCCTGAGACCCACGAAACTTTTGGGCTCATTCAGTTGAACCCAAGTTGGATGTTGTTTTCTGCCCACAAATTATGAATTAGATGCATTTTACTCACTGGATTGGTTTAAGGGAAAATCTACAGGAAACCTCTATATTTGATGGGAAAATCCATGGTTTCCTGTAACTTTTCCCATCAACCAATTCATTGATTTATTGGTGAGCTTACACCATAGTTTTCAATTTCATCCTTGATGTCCCTGATTTCCGACCCCATCCCCAACGTTGTGCTGAAAGGGGATGGTCTCAATATCTATGGGTACTCAAATATGCTGCCCCCCACAACGAACACAACCAGCCTGAACTCCCATACACATGCCATCATGCCATAGTCTACATTCATATGTCATAGATATATGGCCCGTGTATGGCAATCAAACAACTGTAAATAATTCCTAACAAAACGACAATCTTGACAGATTTGGAGAATCCATGTGGATTATCATCATTTTGCCTATTAAAATGGCTATTTGTGGGTATCCCCAATTTTCAGACAAACCCATGTAGCATCTGGAAAAAACCACGAAGCCACACTGCTGGAGCCTCAAACCCAGTCGCTGCACACAGGAGTCGACCCAAACCTGGGTGGAAAATGAACGGCCGACCTCAAGAGGTGAACACACACACACATGTGTATAATATATTATATGATATAATATGATATAATATCATATGATATAATGCAATCTGATCTGATCTAATAAATAATGTAATATAATATGATGTAAAAAGTATGATATAATGTAATATATTACAATGTAATATAATATGATATAATATCATATGACATATTACATGTATACATATGTATACATACATTGAATAGATAACGATGGATGGACAATCCCATAAGAAAATCCCATAGCAAGACCCCATAGGAAAATGATCCAGAAATAGCGGATTTCCCATGGTATTTTCCATATCTATTATATGTTTGTTTGGAGTTTGGAGTGATAGCAATGGGGTATTTGTTGTGTATGAAGAGGTTTCAACATTTTGAAGAGACTTTGTTCAACTCTTGGATTTCAAGATGGCTTGTGATGACTTTGGAAGACAATGTTCTTGTTAGATATGGTCATATATGATCACTCAAAGATTCCTTGTTGAGTTTCTTGAGGGGGCCAAATCTGCTTTCGTGTTCTGGTTTCTTCCATTGCTTTCTGCGCTTTTCCTTAGAGTGTTCCGGGTTCCCAAAAAACCGCTTGGAAACTCTGTAGTGGGTACGGTCAAAACCAAATACCCCCAAAACGAGGAAGGTCAACATCCCAACCACGGTTTTCTTGTTCATTTTTGGGCTGTGAGCAGGGTACGGTCGGGTCTTGATCCATACCCCTGCAATCCTGGAGTTTCCTGTATGATCGTCACAGAATCTACCCTCTGGTTATTTAACATAGCTATGGAAAATGGCCAGTTTGTAGATGACTTCTGATGATTTGGCTCTTAAAAGTGGTGATTTTCCATAGCTGCATTAAACTACCGGAGGGTAACAGATAGTAACGGGTCCAACATGGCCATGGTGGAATCGTCGTCGCCAGTGGCTACCTAAACTGTCGCGGTGTCGCGCGCGTGTCGCGTGGGCGCGGCGGTCCGGTGCTGCGCCATGGTGGCTGGTTGGGCAAGCGATCGAGCAGTGCTGTCGAGAGATACATTGCTGCTGAGATTGTACCTGTTGTATCTTTTGCGGATGCTCTTTGGGGAGACATTTCAACTTTTCAGTGCTTAGAATGTGGGGAAGCACTCAGATTTGGGTATAGATCAAAACGTTTGACTCTGGAGTTGGTTTTGGTCATTTTTCCACTTGCCTACCTTTCAAGGAGTTCCCCGCAATGCATCAACCTTTCCTGCATTATGAGTTCATCTCTGTAATTGCTTCAACTTCTGTATGCGCATATGTGACTGTGCAATATATTGGATAATACACACAAATGAATACATACAATATACATGATTATATGTATACACATCTTCCACATACATAATATATATATATATATATAATTATATATATAATGATATATATATATATATCATTTTGTATATATAATGATATATGTATATATAATGATATACATATATATATATATATACATATAATGATATATATATATATATGTACACATCATCACTACAGACATAGTTATCCCTTCATTACTCTTCCCCCCAGGCCCCTTGCAGCCCAGGCTGGTCCTCATCTTCTTTTGTTTATGTGCGCTGGTGGAGCTTCCAATCTGGACACCCCACATGCGTCAGGTCCCTTTACAGAGACTAACCTTTGGCATCTCGGCGGGACCTGGATGGAGTCGATGGAGTCTGGATACTATGATGGATGGTCACAACCGGTCACAACTCATGCCTGTTTCAGAAGTTTCATGTACAAGCCACTATATACTGGATAAGCAAGGGTGTTGTTCTAGTTGAATAGCCCAGCACTTGACAGATTCCGGTAGGGGTAGAAAGTTGCCAGAGTGGTTGCAGGCATGGCCACCCAAAAGGACCTCCCGTTGATGGCAGATGCTGAATAAACGAGCAAAACACCATGACATAGGTTTCGGAGATATTTCGATTTCTCAGGATGTTAAGATATGAACCGGATTTGACACTCTTCCAAGGTTTTCCAAGGTTTTTTTGTTGGGAGAACCTCAACTGTGGTTCTGAGGATCCCCCCAAATTTTGGGACCATGAGACATGGCTGAATCGCACTGAGAAAATGGCACGACCGTGGTCCTGACAGAGCTTCTGCTGGACGGGAGCTGATAGAAATTCGTGGAGTCGTTGATCCAGCTGGGTGAAGGATAGTTTGATATAGTTTGACGATGTTTGATGACTATTTTTAACCATAGATGGCAATATGATATGTCAGTTGGCCTTTTTGCAGGGTATCTAAGAGTTGCCATGATGGGGAGCGGTGTTCATGCCGTTCTTGGTCTTCTCATGGAAAGGGGCTTTCATCCTGCTTTTGTAAGAGTCAAAGATCTCATTTGAACTAGAGCAATAACCATAGCAACAACGACAAGAGCAAGCACAAGGAAGCAAAAAGAACCCTTTTCAAGACACAACCATCAACAACAAGAACAACTCCACCCAACTCACTTTCCTGCTTCTCATCATCATCATGATCCTCATGAACCTCATCATCATCATCATCATCATCATCATCATCATCATCATCATCATCATCATCATCATCATCATCATCATCATCACCATCACCCTCGTCATCCTCACCCTCATCATCCTCANATCATCATCATCATCATCATCATCATCATCATCATCATCATCATCATCATCATCATCATCACCATCACCCTCGTCATCCTCACCCTCATCATCCTCACCATCATCATCATCACCAACACCATCAACATCACCATCACCATCATCATCATCATCATCATCATCATCATCATCATCATCATCGTCATCATCATCATCATCATCATCATCATCATCATCATCATCATCATCATCATCATCATCATCACCATCACCCTCGTCATCCTCACCCTCATCATCCTCACCCTCATCATCATCACCAACACCATCAACATCACCATCACCATCACCATCATCATCATCATCATCATCATCATCATCACCATCAGCATCGTCATCGTCATCGCCATCGTCATCGTCCTCATCCTCATCCTCCTCATCCTCCTCATCCTCATCATCCTCATCATCCTCATCATCCTCATCATCGTCCTCATCCTTATTCTCATCCTCATCCTCCTCCTCATCCTCCTCATCCTCCTCATCCTCCTCCTCCTCCTCATCTTCCTCACCCTCATCATCCTCATCATCCTCATCATCATCATCATCATCATCATGATCCTCATGATCCTCATGATCCTCATAATCCTCATGATCCTCATGATCCTCATGATCCTCATGATCCTCACGATCCCCACGATCCTCAGGATCCTCAGGATCCTCATGATCCTCATGATCCTCATGATCCTCATGATCCTCATGATCCTCATGATCCTCATGATCCTCATGATCCTCATGATCCTCATGATATCCCCGTTGAAGTTTTTGTTACAGAATCATAGGCCTCAAGGCCCGTACAGAGTGGTTTTTGGCAACCATTTTGTGCAGGTGCGTTCAACCATATTGTAAGGGGACCCTACCCCGGCCCTCTTTTTTTTGATGATTTTGGATCCATTTTTGCATTTTTTTGCAATTTGGCAAACTGTATGCCCGACCATTCTGTAAGGGGTTTGCAGGGGGCAACCAGTAACCATTACAAACTGAACGGATTCAAACTTGGATGATGTCCACAGCCCCTTTTCCAATCCCAACCATATAGTAAGGCAACCACATACCTATGAATGGGGAATTCCAGAAGAA
>BGPT01000227.1:215750-240486 GCA_003297045.1 Symbiodinium sp. clade C Y103
GTTGGGTTCTGCCATTTTGTACGGAATGCACGTTGGGGAAACCATTCTGTACTTACAGAATGAGGGTCCCAACCCCTCGGGCCCAACCTGAACGGGGATCTCATGATCCTCATGATCCTCATGATCCTCATGATCCTCATGACCCTCATGATCCTCATGATCCTGATGATCCTGATGATCCTGATGATCCTGATGATCCTGATGATCCTGATGATCCTGATGATCCTGATGATCCTGATGATCCTGATGATCCTCATGATCCTCATGATCCTCATGATCCTCATGATCCTCATGATCCTCATGATCCTCATGATCCTCATGATCCTCATGATCCTCATGAACCTCATGAACCTCATGAACCTCATGAACCTCATGAACCTCATGAACCTCATGAACCTCATCATCATCATCATCATCATCATCATCATCATCATCATCATCATCATCATCATCATCATCATAATCATCATCATCATCATCATCATCATCATCATCATAATCATCATCATCATCATCATCATCATCATCATCATCATCATCATCATCATCATCATCATCCTTACCCTCATCATTCTCACCCTCATCATCCTCACCCTCATCATCCTCACCCTCATCATCCTCACCCTTGTCATCCTCACCCTCATCATCAGCACCCCCATCATCCTCATCATCCTCATCACCATCATCATCACCATCACCATCACCATAGTCGTCACCGTCGTCGTCGTCGTCACCATCATCGTCATCATCATTGTTATTCTCTCTGTCACCATTGTGATATCATGAACACGATCGAATGGAAGGCGTGTAACGTGCACGTGCGGATATTCGGATACGAGACATGACATAAATGTTCCAATTTGGTGGGTTGAGACCCTTCAACATGGTCCCTGCGGTTCCCAGTGATCTGATGCCAGCCGCTAGGACAATCCATACGTGCAGAAAGACGAACAGATCGTTACCACGCCACTACTGGTGGCTCTGTGCGTAGTGGTACCCTTAGGCTGGACCCCTCCTGAGCTGGATTTCAACTTGCCATCCGTTTTCGATGGCTCCCTGGAACGTTTTCCACAAAAAAAACCAACTGGCTGTGGGTCAAGAGCCGAGGGTCAACGGACCCACAAGATTGACAATTTCCGATATTGAACTATGTGTTTATCCATTTTTTGGGGCCACGCCTATACATTTTGTGATTTCTTCTCATTCACTATACAGTTGGTTTTTTATACTCAGATCATCTCAGCTCTACATATCCCTGATTTCTCGCATCAACATCTTCAATCTCCCTCTTTTGAATCTTCTACTTCGATGAGCCTCCCAGTTGACAAATTGATACAAATTGCACATACAGTATTCATGGTTATAATTTAGAAACCAGTTCCAAACAGGAAAAAACAGTCCCAAGAAAGGGGGACTTCCCAACGATGATGACTATCCCCTTGCGCTTCTTGGGATGCAACCAGCTAGACTGTCTCGAGCAGCAGGCCTAGTGTATAGACCTGCAGAATTTCTGGATTTCATCGAGCATCATTTGGATGATTTAATTTATACAGTAGTAAACCAACAAGAAATCCGGGGTCCCAACAGCATGTAGACAGCAGAAGCGGATAATCTAATCAACCAACACAACTAGCTACGACTACATTGCCAACAAGAATGGGCAATTCCCACTGAAATTAGTGCTTTTTGTATCTTTTTGTGCCGTTCTCGAACTAGCTCATTTACCAATACCTTAGTTATTGGGGTTGTGATCTTGGTCATCACCACTTGTATGTTGGATGGCTCTTTCATTGAATGCCTCCGATCTGAAGATCGCCATCAGAGCTGATGCCGGTCATCGCATTGCCAGGCTCTCTGGCTGTAGTCTCCTGGTTTGACATGAAACCCAGCGACGTGGCCTCTTTCCTGAGCCTCGGCCGAAAAAAAACAACCGTGTGGCGCTTGGATCAAGCAACCACGTCGATATGGACAAAAATGGATAAAAACGGCATATCATGGAGAAAATGTTCGAATATACCGGGGATGTACAGTCGCGGGTACATAGAAGGGATATATTGGGGATAGACTGGGGATATATAACCAACCATAGTCAGATATGGGTGTGTCTGAACATGGTGTATACCCCCAAATGGAAGCTGGTGATTATCCAGTGGATTTGGCCTATTTGTAGACAGCTAAACGGTAATAGCAGTCAAACATGAAAAAAAAAAGGTGGGATATAAATCAGCTCAACAAATATGGAGATATCCTACTCATGGTATATGGAATATTTTGGTTCTCCAGTATACACAAGAACAAAACCAGAAACCAGGAACGATACAGGGCGATGGCGCCCCAAAAGGGACCTGTAAAAGTACATGGCTGTCTACTAAAAGGGAACACATTTGTGGCCACGGTGCACTTCATGTTTCAACCACACTCACAATGGAGATGTCACTAGTATCTTGATATCTTCGTGACTTTGACTCGCGGGGTCCATGTTAAATTTCAAACAAACATTGGTCAAATTTCCGGGAGATTTTGCGTCAAACGCATCTAGAGAGAGACACAGGTTTTCTCCATCCAGGAAAAGGGGAGTCTTATCAGAAGGTGGGGCCGGGTATCTCTCGAAATTCTGCCTCCAAAGTACATGGCGTCAGATCCAACAAAATGATTGCCAACTTGTAGGTCTATTGGTATCCCATTGATCGGTCGCCTGAACTGCTTCACACACTTCCGTTATAAGCAGCCAACGACTCGCTTTGCCTTGCAGGAGGGGCTTCCTAATGGCTTTTAGCTGCATGTTGCTGACCACGAATTTGATCAAACTCTACGTGTCTTGAACTCTGAGGGAAGAGCAGCTTTTTGCATTTTGATACATTTTGGTTTGGGTCAAAATTGGATGCCTAAGTCGTGGCTGGTCAATACTAAACGGTGGGTTCAAGGAGTTTCAGATTTTGACATGTACCGCCATCCGCTATCCATTCTAATTCAGAACATGTTTGTTCATCCTTCAAACCGTTTCTGGCCATTGAACAACATTCAGGGCTCTTCAGTGGATGGATTTCAAAGTTGCGCTGGATGCAATGTTGCAGCAATGGAAACTAAGCCGCCGGATTGAGCTGCAACTTGATAACATACCAACGAACAGAAGCAGTTCAACTATCATCTCTTGGGCAGCCATCGGGTCATTTTGAACATTTTCTTTTTGATGGCCAGTGGGTATCCTGCTGTCAGACAGGTAAGTAATCTCAGAATTGTAAGGTAGCCTCCGGTAATTTAACATAGCTACGGAAAATGGCCCATTTAGTTTGATGATTTACCTACAGAAAATGATGATTGTCTCTAGCTATGTTCAATTACCAGAGAATAAATATCACCTTGGGCGTATGGTCATCATTTTGCTTGTCACCTGCTGCACATGCGATGATGGCCTTGATGATGATATGATGGCTCCAGAAAGCCAGTCACTTTGTAGACCAACGATTTGAGAGTTCCTGTGACTGTAGTTTGATCCTTGGAGCTCCTTTCAGTGGTCTGGAAGTCTTTGTGATCAGTTCATATCCAGATACCACATATCCAGATCTTCCAACCGATGGCAATGTTTCATCACTGCTGACCACCTCGCTCCAGGTGGGATATTTCAGACCGTATTTTTACGAACAATGCGACTTTGATAGACACTCAGCTGCACATGGGGAAATCTTGGAGAATCGAGGTTTTGGGGAGACATCTCATGGAGAAAGACTGGTCGAAAGACTTGCCACCTTCAAGCCTTCCTGGTATATTGAATAACTTGTTGGTCAATGAGATGCTTTCATGGGAACCTCCAGTGGAAATCAACCATATTTATGTCGATTTACCGGAGATGATTTCCCCATAAACAACGTGGACCTTGCCAGGTCTTTAAACCCAAAGGTATGTCTTCAGAAGGATCGGGTCATGGGGCCATGGTGGCGCGGTGCTTGAGGAAGAACTGGTGAGTGCTTAAAGCCCAGTATGGAAGGTCGGGTGGTGGCGGCAGTTCAGCACTAAGCCGAAGAAAGAACAAATCACACTTCAGCACACGCTACGAATGGAGATGAATGGAGTAATTTCATGTGAAATATCTCATTTTGGAAAACTTCAATTTTTGAACATAACACCATCTAGAAATGGGGGGTTCTCTGTTGCCACATCAGACGTGGTGAGGCTATTGAGCCGCTTCAAAGGGGGCGAGATAGCCCCAGCAAACGGGCTTTCTAAGCAGAGGTAGCAGCTGTTTCTCCCTGGTTTGATATATTTATTTGCATATACATATGTATATATATATATATTTATATTTTATACATATGCAACTGTATATATACTGCGGTAGCCTTGGTACCCGGATTTGCTTCTGTTCCTTGAACGATGTCAACACTATTGACAGAATATCAAAGGGCTTCAGGGATCCTAGGTGGCATTTTGAAGCATAACGCGCGTCTGGTAATCATATGGTAATAGGAAATCACCATGAACAGTAGGAAATTCAGCTACACATGGAGCATCACCCACTGCCATGGTAGATTACCGGAGGTTCTCATGAAGGTGGTGTCTTGATGGGAGCATTTTGAGCCGCAGAGGGTCTCGCTGAATTGGTGGGAAAAGAGCAACAACAGATCAGAACACTTCAAGCTTTGGATCGTGAAAAAGACATTGTTTTCTGGGATAAATAAATATGAATATATATATATATATGATTCTAATATGTATATATTTGCCTCATCCCAAGATGGTTTGCTTGTTTTTGCAGGTCGAAAATCCTTCCCTTCTGGTCACGCAAGTTCGCCGCATGGCTTAAGCACTGCGGTCGGGGAATGGAGGTGAGCAATCGGTTTTCTGGTAGCAATGGGTTCCCACAAACAGCCCTAAGTACCAGTTGTAAAACCGGGTACAGAATGGATGTTACACATGGGATTACAATGATAGTGGGAATCACGATTGAATGGCGGTAAAGAATGACTATCCATACCCTCCATCAATGTTGCGTGATCTACCAGTAGGGTGAAATGGCAGGAGTATGTAAGTAGGATCTGGACCCAACACTGCCGGTGCCTTGAAAGAAAGTACAGAGTCAAAGGCCTAGTGACTTCAAGGGCATTTCTCGAAAACGGGACAGAATCAGTTGGGATGCTCATCTATTGGGTTTTTGTAGTGCTCATTTTTAAGCCACGCATGCCCAGCTCCAGCATGTGCCACCAGCAAAACGTTCCAAGGTCCTTTTGTGCGATGCTGTTCACATCGCTATTCCTGCTTGGGAAGGCGTGGCAGCCGGACTTTGCTTGTCCTTCATCATTCGGAGCACTACGCATGTAGAAAATTATGGTGCCTAAAGTGGTACGGCGGTACAACACAATTGTTGGAAGATGAGGAGATGAGGCTGCTTTTGAGAGAGATGCTGTCCGTGTTTTTTCCTCGTTGTATCAGATGATTTACTATGATCAGAGTCAATCTTGTGCGTGGTCGCTGCTCATTATGGGCATACGTACATCATCCACAGTACTGTAGGTTTGCGGGTTTTGATGTGAGTTTGCTGTCCCCCAAGTCTCTCATTTGGTTTGGGAACTTTAGAAAACGGTCTCTGACATTTCAACGTGTGTACACTGTTTCTTGTTTGGTGACGGATGTAAATGTTGGCTGAAACCTGCTCAGCCCCTAAACATTTACAACTGGAGAAGAACTGGAGTGATAATCCCGGTTGAGTCCCACTTAAGCCCAGCTATGGGTACTTCCAACCCAATTTGGTCCTTGCAGGTCGCGCAGATGTCTTCGAAGACGTTGAATACCCCCCTAGGCGCGGCCATTGTTCTTGAAACTTTTTGAGGAGTCGGGGGGGGGGGGGAAGCCAGAAATCTGTAAAGGGCTCAAGCTGCTTTACTTGGTTGGTCCATGTATACTCCAACTACACTGGAGCTTACAGGGGTTTGTACGTGGCTACAAGTCCCTTTCGTCGCCTTCAGGGTTTGTTGTGGGGCGCTGAGATTTGCCGAACACAGGCCTCGCGCCACTATGAGTCAGCTGTACACATATTCAAAGAATGATGTACATTGATGTACTACAGTAAAAGGGACAGGCATATCATCAGGTTCCTTTAGAAACCACTTGGGCCAACTCTTGTAGAGGGGCACATCACACATGATGTCCAGGCGCAGTGAAGTGTACCAACGCCCTGATACTGTTGCTTGGCTTCCAAATCGCTGGGTGAAGGAACGGGGATGGGGGGTCAGGGGATGTCCAATGTTTCTTCCATTGTGGAAACAGATACAACATATGATGATTTCCAGCGGCAAATACCATCCTAGTTTTGGGCGTCCTGTTCTTTGGATTTCCAGCGCGGTATTTTCTGCACACCGCCCTTCGGTCTCTGCTGCCACTTTGATTCTCTTGATCTGTGGTCATCCATAGCGCCCCGACCGATCGACCACAAAATGGCCCTGCCAAGCCCAAGAACTTGGAGGATCATCCCCGCTAAGTAGCTTAGCCCCAATAGCAAACTGGGGTATAGCTCCCCAACACCAACCAGTTCCAAAACCACAGGCAATCCTCCAAGAACCCCCCCATATCTTTGTTGGTGATGTGTCCCATCATATCCCCATGGTGGATCATGATGGCCACAAGAGTGTGTCTGAAACGAGGTTGCCCAGAGAGCCACTGGTGAACAATCATTTTTCCTGTAAAGATTGCAATTTGTTGGGGTATCCCCAACTTTCAGACACACCCATATCCCAAGATGTTTCGTTATATATATATATATATATACATACATTATGATTGTGATAAAACGGGCTATATAACATGTATGTATATTTACACATATGTATATATATATATATATATGTACAATATCCCCATCATGACATCCCGAATATCTCCCATTTTTCGCCTAAAAGATTGCTCAGCTCTGGGAGGTTGGCCTTGAGCCCAGTGATGTTGGCCTTCTGGATCGCTGCCTCGCGGGTGCGCGAGAACGACCACCACCCGGCGGATGTGGTCACCGGGGCCTGCATCGGGAGTGCCTGGGTGCCTTGGTGCGGGGAATTGGGGATGGGGCCCTAAGGTTGGAGAGAAACTGTGGGAATTAGGGTGGTGATTTTTATATCTTGGAATTCCCATTGTTTATGGGATGGATGACCACCTCCCCAACTGTGAGTTCTTGGTATTTTTTGGGAGGTTGATTTTTCTTAGTTGTTGTTTTTAGATGGAGCATGCTGTGTTGTGTTTTTGTTAGTGATTGTTTGCAGGAGAAGGTAAAATTGATCAACACGGGAATGTTACCAGCTGTCATGCGGTGCGTGATCTAAATTCTAACATGAATGGCTCGACAGTCTCAGTCCTTGCTTTCTATTCGTATGAAAGGCCTCATTGTGCCTATAAAGAGGTATACACAATTCATACACATATATGATTGCGTGTATGTATATATATATATACTTCCATGCGCGCAATGCCAGGGCTTTGTCTCTAGTCTATTCAGTCCATTCTTCAGCTGTTCACCATACCCACGATATGCAGGGGTGAAATGATCTGAACTAAAAATGTATTGTATGTGCCATGCTCAAAATTTGGATTGTATACCCAGCCCTTGGGGGATGGTCATCAAACCATTTCCATACTGCAAGGTTTTATATACCCAATACCTTGGGATTCCCATTGTTTATGGATGACCATATCACATATCATATTCAGTTGGTTATCTATATCCCATTATATTCCAATGATGATCAGCCATTATGGTTGATCAATCTCCTAGTCATAAGCCATTCATCCCATGCAACGCCCGGTTTACTCCAGGCGGTCCTGTGGTACGTTCGCTACTTCACAGCTCTATGGGAAGATCGCCCGGAAGAGAGTTGCCTGGAGCAACGTCCGGTGTTTATTGGGATTTTGTTAAATCATTGTCCCCTAAAAGGATAGAAGACATATCATTTACACCATTTTGTAGCAGGATTCTATGCCTTTTTTTTATCTATTTGGGGATGACTATATCCAAGTTGAAAGTGAATCTAATGATACATTGCTCATGTATATATAGTCCAAATACGGCAGATATTTTGTATTGGATTTTGGTGCACCCTCCAACAATCCGGCCACGAATGATGATTAGTCAGGTAAAGCACCCCAAAAGGATCCAAACTAACTATCATTTGGGGTGGGTTTCCTTACAAACACACATGGGATGTCAGATAGTTAGGACGTCAGACATAGAAACTGCTATCTGCACAGAATCCTAGGAAGAACTCGGAAAGCGCTGGGACAAGCAAAGTAGGAGGACTTACAATCAATGGCATGACTATACAACCAAAGTAACCTATAGTGGGAGCGAAGGGAACGCAAACTCCGAATTGTGAAAAGACCCTACTAGCAGGTATGGCTTTGTCTCAAAAGTCTGGGACTCCGAAATTACACTAGATAGAACATGTAGAGCACTCCCCAAAAATGTGCAATTTGGACCCGGTAATTTTGGAAGTTATCCATAGGGCTCCAAATTGGATTGAAGATTGCTTTGATTCAAACCCAGGATGGAATTAGTTGGACTCATTTTAAGTAACACATTGGAATATGAGTTGGAATCAACCAATAATCCGATGACAATTCCATGAAATCCTCATGATATCCCCATATCATTGGCTGTTTCCCCGTGACTCAGGCAGCGACTGCTCTGTGACCATCGAAACCACCAGCCGCGTGGCCTCGGGTGATGAAGATTTGCCCATCACCTCGGCCTGAGCGAAGCGACAGGGACCCAGGCGGGTTTCCAAGCACGTCATGGGGGTACCCTTCCGGGAATCAAACATGGCCATTGGACATGCCCATAAATGATATTAAATGATAATTAATGGAGGTTTTAATAGGACAATCAACTATTAGTGGATTCTCCATTGGTTTGATTACCGGAGGGTACCCCAAACCATCCACGTCATTAGATCAATTTAGCATTGAAACCTATGGTTTTGGTGATGCCCCATTTTGAGAAACCCCCACATGGAAAGAAAAACATCCCCCTTGGAACTTCCTCAACAAAGTGGTGAGTCCATGTTAGCCATTGAATTCTCAGAGGGATCAAGAACAATTGTTCTGAGAGTTGACTCCACGCATTTTCTTTAAGTCAGGGATAAGTTATGAAAGTATGGAGAATCTCTTACTGGTGCTAAACGTAGGGAATGGGGTTTCATGACCTAGAATAACCATTTTCAGTTTATCATCCCAGCAAGCCTCATTCCCTACGTTTCGCACCAGTAAGATCTTGGTCCTTTTCACAACCGAAGTACGGATGTTCAAACACCAACTGGGGATGCTCAAGGTCTGACCTCCTGGAGCAGTTCGGACGTCTCACCACTTGGACCGATGCCCCATTGGTTCAAAAATGCGCCGCGCCACCGGCCACGACGTAAAGCGGGGAGGGGCTGGAACCTGGACATGCCTGGGAACATCCCAACGGCCAGCTGAAGATGGGGAAGATTATTCCACCAATCATTTGGATTTTAAGTTTTCACCTGGATAGATTCTACTATATGATAGATTAAATTATTCCCTGGATATTTGATAAGAATCATCTACAATATCAATGGCCAGTTTTCCCAGCTTGTATTCATTGATATTGTACATGATTTTTTCATCAGATTCACAATCATGCTATGTCTGATTACTGGAGTGTACCACAGCTGTTTTTCATGATCCAGCCTTCCCCAAGTGGAAGATCCACTTTGGTCGCTGATTGGTTGCTGCTCAAATGAATTTCCGCGGCGAGGAAAAGTGATTAGATCCACAAAAAAAAACGCAAACCGGCAGTTGCGCTTGGCCACTCAACAGTGTGAAGAAGCCCCATTGAGGTCCATGATATTGCTGGAAGTTGATTGGCCTGCCCTACAAATTCTCTTTTGAAAGGGATTCAACCGTGCGGATTGCGTCAAGTGTTGCTAATGGCGAGTCGGCCGGAGGGCGGTGTTTTTCAGCGTGTGTTGAGCTGATGAGCCAGATGAAGGATCGAGTTACATCGACTTGTTCTGTCGATGCTTTCCCCAAAAGTGGGATTCAATGGATATCACTATCATCTATCCCTACAAATGGAAGGGAGTTCCATGAGCTTTGGGCTTACCACATTGAAAAACAGCCGTATCTGGGATCATAACAACCTGGAAGTCTCATCCGATACGTGCTATTCTCATGTATTTACATCCTATTTGCGATGATGTTTTTTGTTGACTTTCGAGATGTTGGGGATTGTTTTCAGGATGGGTTGAAGCATGTTTGAACCACTAACCAGCTTAGCAGTGCAAAAGCTGGTCCCTACCCAACGTGTTGTTTCACCAGTACACAGGAGGATGACAATTTGGCAAGAGGAGCCAACGACGAAGCCAGTGGAAGTTGCGAGCCAGGAGCCGGAAGGGCCTTTAGGGTAGCAACGATTGCACCATTCTTGCACCACTCGAACAGTGGACGTGGAGAAGTCTTAGGGTGCTTTTTTTTTAAATACTAGAGAGTACTCCTACGATCTCAGGCACCTTTTCAAAGGCCACTGGCTTGAGCCAAGACCAGCATCCCTGCATGCAATGCGGGAAATTTCATGAGGTTCCTCCATGATCCGCAGGAAAAATGGGCACTTCCAAGCATGGCAAGGAGTTGACTCTTGGAGGCATTAGAGGGCTTGGTGGAGAAAGACATCAGCAAAAGCTTGTCGGTGCTCCGGGAGTGTTCAAATTTTGGTTGGCTGCCCGTGAAACGACAGAACCTGCTGAAACAACTCTTTCTCAACCTCGATTTTTTGGAGCCACCCATCTTAGTTGACTCAGGTGAACCAAATTTCGCCAAAGTCCCGCCACCGATTTCACTAGGGAAAGTATGGGAAAACCTCGAGTTCTGCACTGGGGCCCAAAATCCGAGGTCCCAAAAGGACTACGGCGACGGACCGGCCGCTTGGATCTACAATGACGTACACGTTTAATGTATAATCATGTATATGTATATATATATACATATCGTATACATGTATATGTATGTATACACATAATTACATATCGTATACACATACATATCTTATATCTAGATAAATAAGTGGTTGGTGGTCTCATCTGATCTTTTTTCCTTTTCCTTGGAGGATGATTCCACTTGACTATATAGTGTTTTTTGGATGGACTGATAGATTGAAGCCACTGAGCAGATGGTGAGTCGCACTCCTCAAAAAGTCCACTCGGAGGGCGTGCTCAATGTACATTAATAGCAATTCTCATACCAACCTCCACAAATATTCACAGCAATTTACTGTACACATTTCCAACAGTATTTGCAGGATTCTACTTTGGTTGTATTTTTTTGGGTTGCCATACTTGGCAGCTACGAAGTGATTTGATCCTCCAAATAGCAGGTTGATATTTTGGATTGGCCACGGGTCATGGTCTTGCACGAGGCTGTTGTGCCTAGCGACACCACGGAGACAATTCATTGGTTGATGGGTCTTGCACATCAACATAGTCCTCGTCAAAACATATCAAACTGACCTCTTATACCGTTCTTCTCATTTTTTTTCCATCCATTTTCCTAGAAGTGATTCTGGAAGTGCCACAGCGTAAGGTTTTCTTTGGGTGACGGCCCCAGGAATACTGGGATCTGAGATACAAAGACGATCCAGCACCTTGGTGGAAGCAGAAAAAGTTGTGATATGTGTCTGAAAGGTGGGGTATGCCCCAGGAAATTGCTATCTTTTTTTTGGGGCAAATGATGATGCACCATTGGATTTGGGTGTTACCCTATTTTCAAACAAGGCCATTTCGCAAGGGTATGTCATAGTTTTGTGTCCCTGGCAAAGCACAAACCCGTCTTTTTGAGCAACTGACGTTGCAGAACGAATGTCAAGGAACCCTTTGAATGGCTTCGCAGCTATTCTGACCTCAAAGACTTGATTTGCTGTGACAAATCCGCAGGTCGTTGGGTAGGTGGGTCGTGGGGACCTCAAGGATAGATGCTACTACTCTGCAGATCCACCAGTTGATGGCCTATTTTCCTTGATATTTCCAAAACATGGTGGTTTTGGGGGAAATCAGGCCGATGCATCTTGGCTCCCAGAAATAATTGGATCAACTTTGGGATGGGCATTTGATCAAACTATATCCCTCTTCTGGTTGGTTTTCATGCCCATTTTTTTTGCTTCCATCTCAATGTTTGCTGGCTTTATGAAAAATTGGTTGGTTTTGATCCCAGAATCAGATGAAGGGAACATTTACAGGAACCACCCTTTTTCAAATGGGAAAAACCATATTCCTGGTTTAATCCCTATTTCTTCCCTTTATCCTCCTGGCTTTCCCAAGCTTGGCCTTGGCCACGATCCACCCGTGGCAGATATTCTCCATGTGGGCTGCGGAAATAGTTGCCTCACCGAAGAGATGTAGCTCGGTCAAAGATGCTGGGGAAAGCTTCTTAATCCCATGTACATGGGAATACCCACGACTGCGGACATTGGGGACTTACTACCCAAGGTCATTAACCAGGGTCGTGGATCTATCTTCAATATTCTTGAATTTCAGGAGTTCAGGGAATGATGGCCCTTTCTCTTCAATGATCTTTGGTGGACCTTTGTCCTGCCGGAGTAGGTGAACAACCATCTTGGCGTGATCCTTGAGAAAGGACATTTGGTTGCCCCCAGTCAAATTGCTCGGGAGTGGTCTGGACTTTAAAAGATGTTCTTGTTCTGTCTTGTTCTTTCATTCTTCGTTGGAGGCAGTGTAGTCTCTTCAGGCGATGGCAGGGAGCGGATGTGATAACCATGAGCGAACGTTTTTTCTTTATATGCGCAGGATCCCTCACGAGTGAGAGTCGCCACATGTTTCGCAAGAAGCCCTTGGAGTGGTGTTTTTCTCCTGTAGGTACGATGAAGGTTACCGCAACATCATCAACATCGACAATTCCCCAGTGGTCATCACCCAGATGATCGAACGCAACATGGACAGGCAGGCAAGTGGAGCTTATAGAGTGAGCTGAATTCCATGGTTATCTACTTCAATCCCCATTTCGCCTGCTTTAATCCCATTTTTTTTTGTTAGTCCCATTAAAACCTAGTTTTTGATATGAAGTTTTCCATGTTTCTTGTGAAACTGGCCATGTTTCCTGGAGGCCTGAGATGCTGTGGTTGGAGATGGATGCATTGGTGCCTTGGGCGACCAAGCTGTGATCCATTTCGTTGGAATCTCTACCTTAGCTGGAGAAATGTGATATATATATATAGTTATGTATATATATGTAGTTATGTACATATATATATATATATAATTATATATATATATAATTATGTATATATATATATACATATATATATGTATATATATATATATAAATGTCCCCTCAAATCCCCAAGGGAGGTATAAATTTTTCCCAGATGTTAGTCCTTAATTTTTCCTGTGTTCGTTGTTCTTTTTGATCCTCGTGGAATTGGTTGAACAATTCCTGCCTCCAATCGGTCCCAATCGGTCGACCACTGGAAGGCCATGCCTTTGCCTTCCAATGCCTTTGATCTTGTCATCGACAAGAGCCTCATGGATACCTTCGCATGTGCAGAGGAGCTTCTTCTGCTACATAAGCCAGTAAACGTAGCCCTAGAGAGTGGTTACCTATCAACAAACCAGAATATATACACGGACTGGATAAGTGTATTTTCAATGGCTCGCACATCTTGGTGGCTAGGGGGTTTGACTTCTTTGACTTTGAAAAGATGGGCGCCACCCATGCTTGGCTTTGTGATGTCGGACAGCCAAGTCTCACTTGGCCATGCGGCAGGAAATGCCACTGACCATCATCACATATCTGATGGAGGCAAGCGGGGAATGTTCCAGGGGCAGGATGAAATCATTGTTGCACTGGCATGCCCCCTGAGCAGTTGGTGAACTGTGTGGGTACGCGAACTAAGACCCTGAAGAGGAGCGTGTCAATGTCCAGCCGACCATTAGACCTTACTTGGGTTGCCGATCAATGACTACGGTAATATGCTTGGTATGGTTTAAAACCACCAATCAGGAGTACGTCGGCAAAGCTCAACATTCAACATTAAAACCATACGGATGTCGCCATAACCTATACCCAACGAGCAGGTTGCTACCTACATTGAGCATGTTCCAGTTGGGAATTGCTCCAAGGATTACTCTGCCCCATCAATGAACATACTGGTTCTGAGATGTTCTGATTATCTAAATGAGCAACAACTTTTGGCAGTAGGACTATGATTCTAGAAGCATGTCTATTATGGATCAACACATTCCCCGATTTATTATCGCTTCGACTGCCCTCCAAGAAGAGATTTGTTTGGTATCGTTCACGGATCGATGGGTTCAGATATGTTTCTCGTTCTCCATCCCAGAATATCGTTTCGTTTTCATCCCCTGAATAACTTCTTCTTTCCATCCCACAGAATCTTACCCAAAATCAATATCTTAATGACCCTTGAATATCGCTAAATCAATCGTTTGATGACTCCCAATTAACTGATCATTGTTTTGGTAATATGAATTATGAAAAGTTACGTAGTACTTCTTGGATAGCCACATTTCGACCCTTACATTCTTGCTGGCTCCTTCTTGTCGATCCTTGCATCCTGATGTGCTGGTTGTCTCTGCCTATTTTTCCATTTCATCTGATATCCTACAGTAAACTAACATGCATAGTGCAGAAAACCCATTGTTTTCCAATGACAATTATATATATCTACTATCGGGTGCTAAGGAAGGAGCTATCATGCGACTATCATGTTTATATGAACTAATAGTCTAATCATGACCAATCATGATAGTCACTTTTTCCCCAACATTGTTAGGACATTCTCAGCCAAATGGTGGGGGACCCGGGGATCAAGTTTATACATGGAGACTCCAGACTTTTTCCCCGCAGGTGGCGCGCGTGCTTCGGACGGGTGGCACATTCTTGGTTGTCTCCTATGGGGCACCCGCACACCGACTGGCACCTTGATGGGTCATTTGGGGGGGTGGGTCTATCTTTAAATGTGGAATACCCCCAAATGACCACTTTAATCGGGAAAATTGTGACTAATCATGACATTTTGGGAGACTTTGTTTTTAGACGAACCCATGTCATGTTTTCCATTCTCACTTTGAACGATGAACTTGCTGGCCAGATAGAAGTGGTTTTGATCTCGGAGTCATGGATCTTTTTTCATCCTTGCAACGATAGAAGAATCGGGGTCGCATTTATTGCAGATCGTGACGGGCCGAATTAAGTGGTGCTTCCGATTCCATCATGATCCAACATGCTTCTTATTCAACTTCTGGGAGTATGGCAAATTTTGAGACCACCCAGTTGTAGATGAAGATCCTTGTAGATAAAATTTGATTGCCGTGTTGGGATGCCAAATCCTAGCCACGTGGTGGTGGGAATTTGAGCTCAATTGAGCCCAGGGGAGGTAGCTCGTAAGGCCAAGGTTAAGCCACAGGTGTTGATGCAACAAACCAATGGTAGAACGGGGACTAGCATGAGTTCCAAGTTGACAATATTCAGGTAGCACCTTGTGCCTTCATAATACCGTTGAACCCTCAAAGATGGTTGCCCGGGTTTCATATTTCTGCCATGATCCCATTTGACTGTGGGTTGCGTCAGAATTTGGTATATCCAAAAAACCTGATGATTAATACGAAAATGGGAGCCAAACAATTTTGACTCAGCCAACAGTTCGAGAACGACTGGAAGCACCACGCTGATGACGCCTGAGGATTTCTTGAAGATGTCACACTTGAAGTTCGAGGTGCGTGACGTTTTGAAGAACTATCCAGCTAAGTTTTTCCTGTGTACCGCCAGCTACCAGGTCGTGTCAACCCAGGATTAACAAACCCTGGGTGATCAATTGGGGGTACCCCCCCCCCAAATAGTGATGAGTTGCTACTAAAATGGTTTCCCCAACAAAACAGTCGGGGTTTAAGTTTAGAAACCTTGGTGTCTATCCGCTTCAGGAAACTGAGAATGAGCATTCACTCTATGCGTGGATGTAGATGTACACGTAGATAGATTGCTGTATCTCTTTCCCTCTTGACAAATCAGCATCGACATACATGTCATATATATCTATACATATTACATACATATATAGATGGAACCATATCATGTATGTAGTCATATTCATGCATAGATAGATGGATATATAGATAGATCAATCAAACAGATGGGTAGATAGGAGGTCCTGCACATATATATACATATATATATACACATATTCTATGTTTATATGTCTGTATGTATATATATATATATATACACACACACACACACGCATTTACACACCTATTAGTATAGTACAGTACACACACACACACACACTAACACGCACCTTTATGTTTAGATATGTGTACATACGGTCTTCCACACTAATACATGAAGCCTTACTTGGCACCAGAGTACTTTGCACATGTTGTGAAAGCAGTTCTGATCTATCATGAATATGCATATGTACCCATATATATATATACACACACGTATGTATATATACATGTGTAATACTACAGATATGTATATAATATACGATATGTGTATGTATATGTATATATATATGTATAAGACCGCCCTCTGCACTCCCAATGTACCTCGAAAGGTGGATGTGGTGAAGTTGGAGGCCACCTCGAGGCAGAAGGAGCACTACCTCTACCGCTGCACCAGGCAGCCCTACGTTCCTTGGCATGTAATGGAGATATGATAACTGGATACCATAGGAAAACCATAGGACAATGGTGATTTAACCAATTTTAAAAAAGGGATTTAATAGGATTTAATAGGATTTAATGGGAATATAATGGGGATATAATGGAAAAACTATACAGGAA
The DNA here is from genome assembly GCA_003297045.1 of Symbiodinium sp. clade C Y103. Lineage (NCBI taxonomy): Eukaryota > Dinophyceae > Suessiales > Symbiodiniaceae > Cladocopium > Cladocopium sp. clade C. The sequence continues at coordinate 232,556 of BGPT01000227.1, forward strand.
TGGGTATATCATATGGATGCAATATGGATATCATGGGAATATCATGAGTATAGAATGGGGATATCATGGACTTACACTGGGAATATAGTTGGGATATAATGGACATTTCATGAAAACATATACTGTAAGTAATTGTAAGTATACAACCAAGAATAGGGTTTTTAGCTGTGACTGAAAATGTGGTTTACTCCTCAACTGGTTATTTCTAATGGGGAAAACAATGATGAACCATCGGATTTTAGGACCCGCTACATTAACCCTCATGGAGGTGCTCAATTTTGACCCAAACCCATGTTATGTATCGTACGTATATACGATATATATATACACACATGTACTTATACATACATGTGTATGTATGATATTTTTCAGTACGAAGTGTTGTTGATATTTTTTTGGTTAAAAGCCACCTTTGAGGGCCTGGAGAACCAAGGAAATGGGCATCATTTGGGGCCATCACAGACAGCGTTTCGGGGGCAACTAATTTTGAGCCACAGCACAACAAGGACAGGAACCCACACACACACACACACACTCACACGTCCGGATAGAAAAGTAAGATGTGAGCAGAACAAATAGTTGGAATATCCATTCCTGGCTACACTTGGGAGATTCCAGCACCACATGCCAACAATCAGTTTGGCACTGGACAACCATATGTTATGTTGATAGATGTGTATACATGCAGATCATTGCAGATCTATCTACATGATATACAGAATATATATATATATAAATATATGTATATATAATCCAAAACATTCGTGATGAACCAACCACATTTGGAGATGGCACATCACATCAATTGTGGGTAAATCTCATCAGATCTTCCTTCCAAGTAGGAACTTCAATCACTGATGGAATTCGAATACATATTTCGGTTCAGGTCAAAAAACGACTTCCGACTGAAAAAACATCGGAATAAACAAAATGGAATAAACTATTTTTTCAAATTATTTATAGAATTTGAATAGGAATGAAGCAAAATCCGATCAAAAAAATTGTTAAGCAATTCATTAATTCATAACTATCGACGTATTTTGTGTATTTGATCCATTGGGACGGCCACCCATGAGGGACGCAGTAAGTGTGACTGGATGTTGGATGCTTCTTCAAGGTGGTGGGAAATTCAAGAGATGGGTCCCGCACATACCCGTAAAAAACATGTTTGACAGGGAAACAGCATGTCATCGCCAGCTTACTTGCCAGCCTCTTTTGCACAGCTGTTCTATCGCGAGCTCGCCAGCTCTTGGGGCCTTACCGCTTGCAAACACTATGATAACCTCGCCAACTCTTTGAACTGCACTGGACCAGAACCATCCAGAACCCACCAGCTCTCTGGCGCGCTAGACCCGAACCTTATGCCAGAAAAAATGCCAAATCAAATCTAATTGATATGGTTACGAAACATTGCCAATCAATATATATTAATTTAATGCCATATTATGAATCCAGAGGCCGATTCCTATCCCCGATCTATCCCAAAATATAAATAATCTAAATTAATCTATATCCGAATATTAATATAAAATCATAAATATATATATTATTTGAAAAATAAAACTATAATTTAAATTAGTAATAATAATTAAGGCTACGGATCGCGGCAACGGATTTAAGTTTATATTGTGTAAAAGTGGGTGTGAAGTCCGCGAGCGCGCGTAGAAAATTATTATTAAGGATATTTTTGAGGATTTCTGTAATAATTAAATTATGTATTTTTATATTATCGAAATAGAATTTTTAATTGGTAATAATTAATTAATTAACTAAAATTTATTTTTTTATTATTTTTTTTTGATATATTTAATATTTTTAGTAATATTTTGATTATTTTTAATAATATATATATTTTTTTTTAATTTTATTAATACAAATCGAAAAAATACATATTATTGGTTTAAAAATTATTATTATGTTGGTTATAATAATTATATTACTACTAATATTACGATTTGGGTACACATGAGCTGCCGCGCGCAAATCGCCAGGGTCCGAAATCCCCAAATTCCGCCACTTTTTGGGNGCTCATTTTTCCCTATCTCTCCAAATTCACGTCGAAAAAGTGCAACTATTTTGGGATTTCGAGATTTCGCAATTCCCAAAAAAGTGACGCTTTTTGGGGCATCTGAAATTGTGGCCTAATGTGAGTTCTGTGCTGTACCACTGGGCAAATCTGTGACGGTCGTTCGATTCCCCCTGTGTACATGCCGGTGCTTCGACTANGTTGGTGGGTTGGGTTGGTGGGTTGGGTTGGTGGGTTGGGTTCGTGGGTTGGGTTGGTGGGTTGGTGGGTTGGGTTGGTGGGTTGGTGGGTTGGGTTTATTTTTTAAAAATGATCCGAAGGTAATAATTTTAAATATTTTTGATTTTTGTAACACCGTGCTTTTTTTTTTTTTATCTTTACTTCCAAAAGTGGGCCGAATATGAGGTATTTTTATATTTTTTACTTCCAAATTCGCCCCTAATGGCGTACAATTTTTCATGTTTTATTTGCTAAGATCTCCGCACCCGCCGCTTTGGCGAGCCTACTATTCGACCCTCCGGAGTCATAAAATACTGGAAAAAGATAATATTTCGTGACTTTCCTACCTTTTGGGGCACCTGTATCTATTCTCTTCTGATTTTCTTCCTATTTGATCTTTTTTTCTGATTTTCTTTATCTTCTTACTTTCTTCATGGCTGTGCGTTTTCTATTTGTTCATATTGTCGGAAGATTTAGCTTTTAAATTTCCTTCGAATAATAATAAATATATTTTTTTATTTAGAAGAAATTATCCGAAAGCCTACGCTGTTGGAAACAGCGGGCCAACCCTAGTATTATATAATTTATTTTATTTTTATTTGATTTTTTACGACATATATTTTTTTTTTCCTATTAAATAATATATTTAAATTTGAATATATTATTGATTATATTTTTTTAAATATATGAAATATTGAATATATATATATATTAGGTTTATTTAAATTATAGATAATATTAAATCGAATTTTAAATTTTTATGTTTTTTTTAAAAAAATAAAATCATTATCATTATAAAAGAAATTTAATTTGAAAATTATATTATTGGAAATATAAATTTTTATAATATTTTTTTTTAACAAAAATATTTATATAAAAAATATATATTTATTACATTAATTTTTTGAATTCAAAGATATTATATATATATATTTTTTTTATATAAAAATCTTTATATAATTTAGATAAAATTGATATAATAAAATTATTTCACATTTTTAATTAATAAGAAATTTATTATAATAAAATATTTTAATTAAAATCGATATTATATTATTTTTCGCTATTTCTTATTTAGAAAATTATGATTTGCCCTATTATCCTACCTAATAATACTTTGACAATATGAAGCAGGTTGATATGGTAAATTGTGGCAATTAGAATTTGAAATTTTATAATTCCCGCTTCCCCTACGTAATAGCATAGAGGATATTGATGCTAGTAGTATCGCAGAAGGCGGTGGCGGAAATTTTAAAGATAGGAAATCTATAGGAGATCTTGTCTATTGGGAATTATGGATGGCGGTAGAGCGAACCTATTGATGAATCGACAAGTGGTTGGAGGCAGCGCCGTGTAGGTGCGGTTGTAGTAGTTGTAGTTGTAGTTGTAGTGGTAGTTCTAGTTGTAGTTGTAGTTGTGGTTGTAGTTGTAGTTTAAGTTATAATTGTAGTTGTAATTGTAGTAGTTGTAATTATAGGTGTAGTTATGGTTGTAGTCGTAATTATAGTTGTAATTCTAATTATAATTTAAATTTGGATATAATTATAATATAATCATAATATAGTTATAATTAGAATTATAATTGTAATAAAATATTTTAAAATAAATCAATTTTACGAAATTGCTTTAATTTTTCAAATTAGTTATATTATAGACTAAATAATTTTGCGAGGTTTTTTGAAATATAATAAATTGAATATTTCTTTGAAGGTTTATATTTTTGGTTTTATGATTTTGTTATGCTATATTTTTTAAATATTGGATTTTATATGAAAAAAATGAAATTTTAATGAATTATATTTAATAAATCTGAAAATTTAATTTTTTAAAATATAATTGTTCTTAGGAAATTAATGTTTTGATCTTTTAATATCTTTGATCGATATTTTTCTACTATTGTGTCTGCTACGAAAAATAGATTTCTGCATATTCTCTTGAAATATCTATCGCTTACTACCGTTTTTGAAAATATTATCAAATTCCCCAGATTTTGTTTATTTTTGATAAGGTATAAAATGCGTTGTACCTATCATATAAAATAAGGGGGAATATCAAAAAATAATCCGATTAATTATGGAATTATTTTAGCATTTTCATTTCCAAATCTATTTTGGGCCACAACGGCGTGCGTTTTTTCGATATCTCAACTTCCAAAAGTGCTCCGGACCTGAGGTATTTTTAATTTTTTGATTTCTAAATGGATTTCGCGCCAGAGGGCCGTGCATTTTTCCGACATCTTAGTTTCCAAAAGTACCCCGAGCATGATAATTTTTAAATATTTTTGATTTCCAAATACATTTCGCGCCACACCCCCGTGCACTTTTTCGACAACTCAATTTCCAAAAGTGATCCGTTTTAAGACTTTTTATTTCTAAATGCGGTTCGCGCCACAGCGACATACATTTTTTCCAGATCTTAACTTCCAAAAATGCTCCGAACATTATTTTTTGCATTTTGACTTACAAATGTACTTCGCGCCACAACGGCGTGCAATTTTTCATCTCTCATCTCCCCGTATGGCTCCGCACCCGCCGCTTTAGCGAGCCTAATTTTCGACCCTCAGGAGCCCAAAATATTGGAAAAACGCAATCTTTCGCGATTTTCCTACCTTTTTGCGCACCTGTATCTTCTCTCATCTGATTTTCCCCTGTCTGATCTTCTTTTTTCTGATTTTCTCCTGTCTGGGCTTCTCTCTTCTGTGGCTCTTCCCCTCTTGGCTTTTCCATTTATTTATATTGTCGGAAATTTGACTTCAAAATTTCCTTCGGGGATAAATTCTATGTTTTGAAGATTAAGATTTTATGACCCGCGCCGCCCCTACATAACAAATTATTGATAATATCAATAATTTTGATATATTGATATGGGAAAATGAAATAAGATAAAGAATATTATTGCGATAAACTATTTCCCATAAGAATGCGATTTGCCTGCAAAATCACGGGAAAAAGGAAAATTATTATATTTATATATTTTCAAAGATATTAAATATTTTAAGGTATCCCTCACCCTTTCACATCTATAATAAATTATAAGATAAGAATATAAATATATTGATATTATAAATTCAATAAAATAATATTTTTATTATTTATTTCTTAAATGATATGAAATAAATATTTCAAAATTAATCGGTTTCCCTCCTTCCTCCTTCCTCTATTATATCAAATAAAAAAGATAAAAATAGGGCATTTCCTTGCATGAAAAATAATTTTAAAATAAAATATTAGATAAAATAAATAGATTTATAATTTATTCTTCCTTTGAGATATTAGATGTTCATAAAATAAATAATATTATCTTTTAAATTATTAATTTTTTCAAATTATAATTTCCCTTTATTTCCCTAAAAAATAAAAAATTACATCGTATCGAAGAATTACTTAACCGCTCTTACAATTTCCCTAAAAAACATTATATTTATACGACAAAATAAATAAAACATATATAAAGAAATATTTAATTCATTTCCTATCTTGCCCACGAATATAAAATCAATCAATATCAAATCAAAAATATCCCAATAAAATATCAATATAAAATATTTTCTAATTTTGATTATATAATTAATAATACATTAATTACCTATAAATTATTTTATAATAATCCAAATATATAAAATCACAAATAGATATATAAATAAATTCTCATATATAATCAAGAATATATATATTTTTTTATCCGAATTATAAATCGAAATCTTAGGTTTTCAATAATCATTATATATAGATATCTATTTTCATTTATATATTTTGAATATGAATATTGAATTTAGGAGGGTTGATTGCAATCTCCCAGGTTTAGCTATATTTTAGCAAATATGCTAGTCCAAGCAAAAATCTATAAAATATATCTTTGAAAATATATATTTCAATTCTAATAATTATTTTTTGAATTTTAAATAATCAATATTTTAAGCATGATTTTTTATTCAAAAAATATAAAAAAATCCAAATAACATATTATAAATAAAATAATCTATCCAAAATATATTATCCTAAAAATATCCTAAGCGATTATTTTTTTGATAAAATCAAATATATCTATATATAAAAATAATATTCAAAAAATCTTTTCTCATTTCATTATATTGATTATTTAATATAGATTTCCCTATTGTATTATTATAATCCCCAATATATTGCACTAGGGTTGGTCCGCTGTTTCCAACAGCGTGGGCTTTCGGTTGATCGCTTGTAGATAAAAAAAATACTCTTATTATTATTCGAAGGGCATTTAAAAGCTAAACCTTCCGATAATATGGACAAATGGAAAACGCACAGCCATGAAGAAAGTAAGAAGATGAAGAAAATCAGAAGAGAGAAGATCAGATAGGAAGAAAATCAGAAGAGAATANAACGCACAGCCATGAAGAAAGTAAGAAGATGAAGAAAATCAGAAGAGAGAAGATCAGATAGGAAGAAAATCAGAAGAGAATAGATGCAGGTGCCCCAAAGGGTAGGAAAGTCACGAAACATTGTATTTTTCCAATGTTTTGTAGCTCCGGAAGGTCGAAAAGTAGGTTCGCTAAAGCGGCGGGTACGGAGACATCTTGGCAGATGAGACATGAAAAGTTGCACGCCGTTGTGGCGAAGTTAGAAATAAAAAATATTAAAAAACCTCATGTTCGGACCACTTTTGGAAGTAAAAATGTGGAAAAAGTACACGGCACTGTGGCGCGAAGCTCATTTGGTAGCGAAAAATTTTAAAAATTAATGGTCTCGGCCACTTTTGGAAATTGAGATATCGAAAAAATGCACCGCGCTGTGGCGCGAAGCACATTTAGAAAAAAAAATCGTAAAAAATCAAGGGAGTACTCTTAGACGAGTCGATGGTCATCCGATGTCGAAAAAATATACGCCATTATAACGCCAAACACATTTAGAAGTCAAAAGTGTCCAAAATTAAGGGTTTTAAATTATTTTAAGGTCTCAATTAATTAATTAAATTAATAACTTAAGAATTTAACAATTAAACAACTTAACAACTAAACAACTTAACCACTTAACAACATTAACAACTTAACAACGTTAACAACCTAACAACTTAATCAATTAATTTGTCAGTTAATTAATCAATTAGTTAAGCAGGCAAATAAATAGACAAATACATAGGCCGACGCTCCAACCACCTTTCAATTCAGAAGTGGATTCGCTCTGCCGTATCCCATCAATTCCCCTTTCCTATAATTTATTATTCCTAAAATTTCCACCACCGCCTTCTACGGTACTATTGATAGTTCTGCTCCTACCACCACGATTACCACTACTACCGTCCCTACTACTATGACTACAACAGCAACAACAACTATTACTACTACCACTCCTACTACCTCTACTACTACTACTATTATTATTACTGCTGCTGCTGCTGCTGCTCCTACTACTACTACTACTACTACTACCACCACCACCACCACCACCACCACCACCACCACCACGACGACGACCACGACGACCACGACCACCACCACGACGACCACGACGACCACGACGACCACGACCACCACCACCACGACGACCACGACCACCACCACCACCACCACCACGACGACCACGACGACCACCACCACCACGACGACCACGACGACCACCACCACCACCACGACGACGACCACCACCACCACGACCACCACCACCACCACCACCACGACCACCACCACCACCACCACCACCACGACGACCAC
>BGPT01000227.1:241070-296070 GCA_003297045.1 Symbiodinium sp. clade C Y103
GGGAATCGAACGACCGTCACAGATTTGCCCAGTGGTACAGCACAGAACTCACATTAGGCCACAATTTCAGATTCCCCAAAAAGTGTCACTTTTTTGGGAAAAGCGAAATCTCGGAATCCCAAAATAGTTGCACTTTTTCGACGTGAATTTGGAAACGTAGGGAAAAATGAGCAAAAGAAGATCTGGAGAGTCTAAAATGGCTTCTGCAGAATTCCCCAAAAAGTGGCGGAATTTGGGGATTTCGGACCCGGGCGATTTGCGCGCGGCAGCTCATGTGTACCCAAATCGTAATATTAGTAGTAATAATATAATTCCCAATATATTGCATAATATAATTCCCTTTAATTATCCATCAACCAATATTTTAAATACTATTCGTGTATAAATTTCTTTGAAAAAAAAAAAAAAAAAATCAAGAATATATTAAATTCTAATTAAATTTATTTATTTTTTTTACATTAAACAAAAAATCATTAAATGCTATTCCAATATCATCCGCCTAAAATATTTTATCATATTATAAACTATAGATTAAAATATATGTATTTACGATAAAAAAATATACATTTTATTATATAATTTCCCAAAAAATCAATTATATATATAAAATTCAATCCCAGCCTAAAATTAATAAAAATCCAAATCCAAATTTTTAATAAATATTTCAATAAATTTAATTTAAATAAAATCCATTTCAATAAAAATAATATTTATATATAATATTCTATTAAAAATACAATAATTAATATTATAAATATAATATTTCATAATTGTATTAAATAATAATACATTTATATTTTATAAATCAACTATATATTTATTTTTCATTTTTTTTTTCAATAACTAATTAATTCTTGTGCATTAAAATAAATAAAATCAATTTATAAATATAATTATATTAAATATATAAATATATATATAAAATTTTTATATAGATTTTAATATTATTATATAATAATAATTTAAATAATTAAAATATATAATTTATTTAGATACAATGTTACCAATATACATTCAAAATATATAAATTAAATAAAATAAATAATATTTCATTATTAATCCTATTATAATATATCAATAATATAATTTTATTTTTCTAATTCAAATTTTTCGACCAAAGAAAATATAACAATATAGAAAAAACAATTTCTTATTCAAATATAAATTCATCAAATATTATATTCATTTCATCAAACTAATTTATCTAATATTTATATATAAATGACTATATTTTGATTTGATTTATAAAAATATATATCATTATATAAAACCAATTCTAAATAAGAATATTGATAATAACAAAAAAAATAAATATTAATAATAAAAATACTACTAGTAATAATATAATTTCAATACTAATAATATCACTATTTAAAATCTATTTGATAGTAGAATGGGTTATCAAAAAAATCCTTTTGAATGGTGTTTCCACGTTATCGCTTTCTTCTTCCTTATCGTTTTCCATCGTTTTCCCAAGCGCTAGGTTTCCCCCAATCTTGATCAAAGAATTCGTATTGTCATATTGTGTTTTCTTTGTGGAATGCCAGCTTACAGTACAAGCACCGGATTTATATGTGTTTTTTTCGAGAAAACCTCGTATCTGCAAAGCTGGAATGATGCCATGGCATTGAGTCTACAGAGGAATGGCTCGAGAGCAATGGCTCATGTTAGGAATACCGAAAACAAGACACAAATCCTCAAAAGTGGGCAGTGTTTCATACGGACCATTTTGATGCCAAAGGCTATCGTTTTCGTATCCTTCTGTCATCGTTTGTGAATCCTGTTACCTCGCACATATAGCATTGCCACCCTGATGCTTGAAGATCTTGCCGCGCTCAAGCTTAGAACAGATGTTCCAAGCAAGCAGCACACCAAACACGGCTTTGAACACCTCTTGAACATTGGATTTCAAGAGTCTGGATACAAATCATTCACATAACCAACGTCATCGTTTTTCTCCCTCTCATCGTTTTTGCAAGTCACAACAAAAAATGGCTCATGGGGGATCATGGAAGAGTAAATGAATCGGCGCGGGGTTATTATACTCTCCCAATTGCGATTCAAGAAATAAATACATGGGGCAGCCGAGCGCACTACCTACCGCCATTGCTGTCTTTTGCTTTTGGGATTGTAAACGCATTCGGGATCATGCAGGTTACGATGTTTTCTACATCCCCAGCTACTGTTCACCTTTCTCAACTAATTGAAACGTCCTGTACTACGAACAAATCCACAATGCCAACGCACATACAGCATTCTAGATACAACATGATACAACGTCATTATGCCTTGCAAAGGAACATCAAATCCCAGCATAAACGCCCAAAACCTTGCCCCCTGGCCAGGTCCCATCACAACATGCCCTCGGATGTCGTTACGATTTTGCATTTGGCGCGCACACAGTGAAGAGAACAGCCGAAACAATCAGCCAGCTGAGAAACACAATACACAACAGCTAACAACACTAAGAAGCAGTGCAACAACAATTGGAAATCCAACAAGCTACCATCACATTAGCAAGAACCTCTTCGGCCAACTTGATATGGGAATTTTCATGGGTATGTCTCGCATCTCAAGGTTCCATCATGTTCACCTTGTTCCACCTAGCAATCTGGGACTTTCTGAAACATACCCATGTCCATCTTCGCTTTCCTGCTGTGCCAACTGGCTTGGTCTTGGCAAGCTCATAGTGCAAGGGCACCAGGAGCAGACATCTTCGTGTCCTAGCACCAGATTAGCGATGGTGCCGCGGACGACTTGAGAACTAGCTACAGAAGTGGCAAACTCTTCAATCATTCACAAGGAACAACATGCAAGAATAATATGAAGAGTGTTCAAAACTCCTCTTGATTTATGATTATATATATATGTATATGATATCATAATATGGGCTTATACTATCCAATATGTAAGGCTTTTGAACACTGCTCATATGCATCCTCATTGATTTGCCAGTTCTTTTTAAGCAATTTTCATCCTTTCTGACTTCCGCCTGCAAAAGCGTTTTGAAAATCCGGGTCCTCATGCAAAGGCCTGCAGCCAGAATTTGGGCGACAACAAACAGGAATAGTCCACCTTCTCCACCTGAAGATGCCGAGCAAAGACAGACTTGGGTCATGTTTCTAAAACCCAACCATTTTTTTGGATATACAATGGGTATGGTTTTGGGTACCGGGTACATCATGGCTGTATCAACACCATTTTCATCCCATTTTTCTTCATCGGCATCCGGCCGAGGTCTGGCGTATCGGAGTCGAATTTCTTTTGTTCCAACAAGCACAGGAAGGCTTGCTGTGCGCAGCAACTCTACCCCTGCAAAACCCTGAGCCATACAACCTTAAACTTCAACTCGGCCTAGAGCCAAATCACTGCGAATTGCCAGTCTTTTTGCAACTTCTTCGAACCCGCAGAACAAAAAATGCCTTGGCCCTGAAACTGAGAACTCTGGTTGATTGGTCTGTTGAAACAAAAACATGTTATGGGCGAATCGGGATGTTTACGCATTTAGTTGGTAGTACCCCCAAAGAGAACACTTGTGTAAACTGTGGGATTTTGTTGGGTTTTGCCGAATTACCAGGGTCACTTCACCATGGTAACAGAATCCCTGGTGAGGTTTCACACAACTGCTCATAGCTGCTAAATGATAGTCAACTACATGGTAGCGATGTTCATCCATCTTTCAGCCGACCCCCGACCCAAATCCACACCAGTCGGACATGGGAAGGACGCCCCACCGAGCCGTCATGCCATGAACAATCAAAACAATCCAACATCATTGCTTCAAAAGTCACCTTCTCAGCGTGCTTGAACAATTCAATGGGCTGAACACACATATTGTTGGGCCACGCCGTGGTAGAACTCATCGCATCCGCTGGGATTTTCAAACCCAGCTGGCCATGGAAAACATTGGAGCCTGCTTCCCCGGTGAACATCCCAAAAATATCCAAAAATGAACAGTCTCTGCTGGCATCCTCATTTCCATTCATTTTCCATTCATTTTTTAATCATTTTGGATATGTATTTTCCAAATCATTTTTCCAGATTCACCCTCACTTCCATCATACCCATCTGATATCATCTGATGATGCCCCAAACGACACGCGAAGAACCCGTCTGCACCTTCTTGAAAGCTTCCACGCCTGGTGTTGCGTGGGATTCAACTGTGGGATCCAAAAGTGGGCCAGGAATAGGGGTGCCCTGGACACTGATCCCGGGCGATCCTTTTTGAAAATGGATCAACAAAATGCCTGGTTATTATGAATTTTCATGAGATTTTATGAATCTGGATAGCTTGCAATAAATACCAAATCTGAATGAAGAATTTCGGACAGCTTTTTCTTTCATTGATTCTTATGTAAAACACAATCTATGGATATTTCTTGTGTGTTTGCTTGAAGTCCCAGCAACTCTTCCGAATCCATGGATGGCAAACCGACTCAGGCATTCTGTAAAGAGTTACCCCCTGGTAAACTAACATAGCTATTGAAGATGGCCATTTACAGTTGATTTACCTATCCAAAATGATGATTTTCCATAGTTATGTTAGTTTACCAGAGGGTACACACCTTCATTGTCCCACATTTTCCGGACAAACATCAGCGCTCCGCGAGAGTCGCCCTGGATGGCCAAACCCTGGTGGTTTCTGACTGTGGCCGCCCTGGAGGCGGGTCCAACCATCCAGTGGTCATCATTTTCCCTTTTAAACTGGCTATTTGGGGGTATACCCTACTGTAAACATACCGTAATTTGGAAACCTCATGGGGAAACTGAACATCATCATCTACAATCTGGACTTTTCACATCGAACTCTTAGTTTTCACAGCCGCCCTGCGGGACGCTGGGCTGGCCGGACTGCGTTCCCCGCGCTCGCGGCTGCATTTGGAGCAGGTGCACCTCGGCTGCGCGGATTCAAAGGTGGGATATAACATCTTGTAAATAATTATGATTATATATATATATGAATTAATATGATACGACAACAATAGTAACAATGATATGATATAGTAATCAGTAATCATATGATGATGATCATATATAGCTATGGCTCAAACAACGGGTATGGATGAAGCGCAGTGATCTGGACATATGGAACAAAGGAATTACACACATATAAAAATAATATGATGATAATGTGATGATCAATAGTAACAGTAATCGTTTCTATGATAATGACAATATTATATAATGTAATATTATTTATATATGTACACCGTATACCCTGATTTGGACAGCGGGATGTTCCCCGCGATGGCGTTTTCATCCAGCCACGGAGCTACCATTCGCCGGTTTCGCTCACGCTCCACTTCGTGACCCTTTAAAAAACTGGTGGTTGATAGGTATTGACACCATGGATCACAATAAAACCATCAATAAAGATCAATCAGTATCACCATATCAATAAACCTCAATAAACCAAATAGATCAGAGATAGCATAACTCCGCTATCAGTCAGCAGTTTTTTTGGTCACAGAGCCTCCGCTGGTTTTTCTCCAGGTCACTTGCCCTTCTGGAACATGTGGGCCGTGCTATCGCCATCCACCAGCTGGTCCCAAAGCTGGCCGCGGAAGGCATGGGTCTGGTCCATGAAAGGGGATGGGATGGGGCACATCAATAAAGATACCCTGTAAGAACTTCGCAATTCTCACTGAAACTACCAAACATGGCCAGCTTTGATCAACTTTCTGATTCTATGATATGACATACAGGATCGTCCTGAAGTCAGGGCAGCCCGCTTTGAGTACGTCTATGATCTATTACAGAAATGAGGGCAATCAGTGGGAAAATGCCTGGGGAAAACATGAGAACTGTTTGAGAACACTTGGGCAAATACATGGGGACAGAATCAATGAAGAAAAATATGCGAAAGAGCAGATGACATCAATGGAGACATGCGTGGAGAAGAAATGGACAAATCGATCGGGACACAGTAGGTGAAACAAGGGAAATCAGTGAAAGTAATGATGTATATAAATGATTATAAATGTATACAATGGCCAAGCACTCCGGAAAAAGAATGAATGGAGACACTGATTGCGTGCTGAGACCCATTCCACAGATCACTTGGCACCGCGAGCCTTGATGAAGAAACCTGTGTGTCGGGGCTTTCCCACGGCACCCTCTGCATGGTGCAGGTAGTGCTGGAAGGAGGTGTTGATGATCCTTGCTGCGGCTTCTTTGATGGTATGACCCGGCTAAAATGGCTGGCAGCTGTTTGAGCGTGCCAGGCAGGTATCAAGCATGGGTCCCAACAAATGGGTCCTGCAAACTTTTTTTTCTCCAATGGTCAGCTTTCGCCTAGCTCCCTGAAAAGATCGTGAACAGGTTCAGCCTCGTGGTATTTCATGATTAGCCATTGAGACTTGAACCACTGAACGGACTGGCAGCGAGGTCCAAACGAAGAAGGTCTTTTGGAACCGAAGTATATTGACATATGGGTTTCTCTGAAAATATGGTACTCCTAAATCCATTGGAATATCCCAGTAAAGTAGCGATTGGGGGGTATACCCCATTTCCATCCATTTCCAGGCACACCTGCATATGAAGCTTTGAATTCGTAAGTAGATGTAGCTTGACTTGTTCAATCCAGACCAGGGTTGCAACATGTTTCATCGGTCCTGGGAGCTATCTCCCTGAATCAGACAGGTTTTGTTGATCCGGGCTTGACAAGACTTTGCGGTTTCGTGCGGCTGTGCGTTAAACCTGGAGTCACACTGGACCACGAAATGGATCACTTTTAGTACTACTGCCAGTATCACACCAAACAAATCCTTAAAAGATCTTAACAGATTACCGGTTTCTGTGATAAGGTTTCCCCCAGCCATGAAGACGGTCCAGGGGTCCACTGAAAAATCCACCGCAACTCCCCACTAAATTGCCGCGGCACGGGTGGTGGGCATCAGGCCAAGCCAACTCATAACCTGCTCGGAGGTGCAAATTTGGGCTTTCCACCTGGGTCTTTGCTACCTCTCATGTACACATCTGATAACCTTTCACTAATGCGCGGTTACTTGTCATCTTAGTCTTAGTCTTTTTGTGGATCATGGCTCAGACTGTCACTGCTGCTCGGAACGTTGGGCCATCCATCTATCAGCACCTAGTAGAGCCAATAAATACATACTATGAGTCCCTGGCCAGGTGGTATAAAGCTTGCACAGATCAACCGCAATCATCAAGTGGAGCAAAGCCGCTCAAATCGACAGTTGGTCTTACCCCGTCTGCCCGTTGCAGGAGCCTGAGTGAAGGTAGACGCCGTAGGCATAGAACATTACGGCGAAGAGACCTGAAAGTCGAAGATGCAATCAAAGTAGTTCATTCACTACTTCGTTGGTCTGGAATTCTTGTTCTACCAACTCTTTTTGAACTACCTACATAAATATAGTTTGAAGATAATGGGAAAACTCGAAAGATAGGGATGACCGAGACAGCACAGAACGTAGATATCATCACAAGAAATGGGTCCAATTTTGGACCTGAAAACTGCACTTCGAACAACAAACACAGATGCCAAATGGTTTCATTGGACACTGTACACAGCACCTTATCGTTTATGCAACTGGACAGGCAAACATTTTGCTAAGTTGCCCCGAGTCTTCCAGTGGCGACCAAGCTGCCAAAAAGTACGTCCATGTTCAATGGCATGATGACCTTAACGTCATCATTCAGCCCGTGGAAGGGTGGAATACTCCTATACTCCTTTTGTGAATATCCAGCGGGGGGAAAGCTCTGAGCAATACATGATTACGGATCAAATCTGGACAAAGCTGACAGCTTAATCGTGATTTTTGTATATGTTATCATATTTATATATTTTTATCTCATATCCTCCCCTCCAGATCTCCCCTCCGGGCCACTCACCCACCCCATCCAACCCATCCAACCCATCCGCCCGGAACGGCGCTTGCTCGCATTCACGGCCACCGGGCCGACAAGAGCATGGGCGCAGTGCGCATCAGCTGATCCACTGCTTCGTCGGCAATGACCTTGGGGTCTTTACGCAAGGAGTTGTTGAAGGGACAATACCCTCTGCTTATTTCACATCGCTATGGAAAATGGCCCATTTATAGATGATTCAATTCGGAAAACTCGTGTTTTTCATGGATTTTCCTTGCTATGTTAAATTACCAAAGGGTAAATAATGAGACATATTCATGTGGTTAACATGGTAAAGCCAATAGTAAATAAACCTCCACTCTTTAAATTCTCTATACAACCCATTTCTGGTGAAACTGGTGATGGTTTGTGAGTGGGTTTTGTCAAACCAGTAGATTCCCCAAATAGTCGAAGAACCACTGTACCAGCTCTAAGCCTTTGGAAAGTGGGCTAGACGACCAACATTGTATTTTGATCGGGACTACAGTGATTTATTACTACTATTTTACTTTTGTATACCCACTTTCCAAAGATCAGAGGGGGTAACCCCTATTGATAGATAAGGTACAGAATACAGACCAGGATTGTACAATAAGACTATATACCAGGGATATGGAAACAATATGAAACAATTGGAACAAATGAACCGTTGTTAGAACGGATTGTACATAGCTGGTGAAATGCCTTATAATTGTTTATATAGATAACTTGTATCGCATGTTAGTCATGTTAGGTTTGTCAAAAGCGAGGATACCCAGAAGTGGCAGTTCCAACAGGGAAAGTTGTCACAAACCATCACAAACCAGTGTACTATTTTCAAAGACCTCGGAAAGGAACCTGTACAAACCAGCCATCAATCTGACTCCATCCATGGCTTGCCAAAGTGATTCGTGACTTCAAACCACCACAAAAACAACATTCAAACGTGGTCATCATGCAATCATTCCAAGTTGGGATTGAAAAGTGATGCACACACACACACACACTTTATGCGTACATATCCAAACCCAGGAAAGGGTTTGTTGATGGATACGAGTACCTACTCAAAACAAGCCCCGGCAGCCAGCTTCATTTTGCTCTCTAGTGATCAAAGATCTTTGGACAGCATACGCAATTACGGAGACACATCATCCGGACTCCCCACACTCATCGGCTCTAAGATCCCACACCGAAAATGGCGTAGGATTGTAAAACCTCGGAGAGCACTTGCTGCTGGTGACAGCATGGAGTGGAATCTGTCACCAGTTGCACCTTCTGTCATGGCAGTTGTCTTGAGATCCCCTGCTAAAGGTGGAAGCTCTACTTTCATGTGACTAAAGGCTTCAGGGATGGCCAAGGACTTGCAAGAAACTTGTAAGTAGAACTTGCAGCTGCGACCACTGTGTGGTATAGTCACCCTAGTGACAAAGGAAATCAGCCCTAGGTAGTCTAGTCCTAGAAAACTAGCCTATTTGCAGCTGGCAGTCATTGGCAACAGCCATGCAAACAACTTGGACTGATCGGGAATGAGGAGCGGTGAGCGGATCCGCTGCGCTCAATGCCAGATAGTAGTTTATCTTAGTTCTGCTGCTTGTTGTGTGGCAAACAAAGCTGTTGTTGATATCCAGGGTCATGTAGTAAAACTTCAGCAGTTGTCAGCTATGAAAAATATATGTCGAAACAAAAAGTAATCCGCAAGAAGCTGATCGATTTTATCACCACTTCAAACCAGCTTCAAAGTTCAAACAATCCATCTGAATTTACTCTTGTTGTCTTCGATGGTCTACTCCAGATTCTTGAAGGTGAACTTCGCCCTTGTTGATGATTAAATCCACGATCAAGTGAAATTGTTACCGAGGATCAACTGTCCTGACCGTTGCTCAATCTATTCCTAGGCTTCAGGCTTGTGATGGCTCTTGTGCTGCTTCCACATTGCTGGCACCTGGCAATGGACTTTCTGGCTGCCCCAAAATCGAGTAGAACATGGTTGCCTGGAAAGCCCTCCAGGTTCAAAAGCTATATTCAAACAAAAACAGCGATTCTCCATTCTATCTTTGATTGCAACCCAAATGTTCAAGGCGCCATCACGTGAGCCACTGTCATTGCGGCCCCTGAAAGCCGCGCGAATTCTCCTGCCTGATGGCCCATGTAGTGATACGCCCACCTGGTGCATTGGTGTCACCATCAAGAAGAATCCAGATCCACGGTCATTGATTGTGACACCACAACCATAATATCAGCAAATGGTCATACAAATATCTATATCTATATATGTTTATGTGATCAGATGTACACACACACACACAAAACACGCACACACATATGTAGATTGCAGGCACATTGATATCGGCAATCTTGAATAGACACCAGTGTCCTTGGGATTGAAGGCACAACACCAGCTGGGTTGCCCTCTGGCAAACAGATATGGCAATGGAACATCCTCCATTTGTAGATGATTTGCCGATTGAGAACGATGGTTTTCCATAGCCAGGTTTGACTCGGGGAGGGTTCTGCCCTTTGACACATATTCAGATTCCAACGTGCCCTGCTGCCACGACTGGATTTCAACACCTTGCCCGTGCTAAGGCTTTGAATCAGCCAGGAAGAGGCCCGCCAGCACCAAACCATCTGGTACTGTTCCAATGGTTGTGGGTCAAACTGGGGAACCAATGATGGAGCCACGAAATCGACAAAATATTCATCAAGACGATTCATTTTCAGTATTTGAATAGTATCTAATCATCCATTAACTATCCATTTTTTGCATATCTTATCTTACGCCATTTCCAAATGATGCCCAGGAGCCGTCCAAAAAAACACCAACAACCCGCCGTCCAAACAGCGCCAGAGTGGCTCAAAGAAATCGATGCCCAACAGCAAGGCACCAAGGCAACCCAAGTGCCACCAGATAGACCTCCAAAGTTGACCAATATCCATCATACCCTCTAGAGACGCTTTGATTGGTAAGAATCATTTTACCATATTTTACCATTCAACACAGGAAAAACCACCTGATACTGGATAAAAAATGGATAATCATTGTATACTCATTTTGACATTTGTTGAACACCAGGATCGGATAGCAGGTACTTGTTGATGTTTAATGATGTTTAATGGATGTTCATCCCACATTCCACCCTCCCTTAGCTGCTGCTAGTGACTCATCACTGTACCAGGATGGCCTCACCCTGTCCCCAAACTGACTTCCAGGGTGAAGGTGGGGGTTCCACATTGAAACCATTTGAAACCAAGAATTCCCATGCAACTACTCATGTAAACACAATTAAACACATGTAACAATGTAAAAACATGCAATGTACAGTATACTAAAAGACCATATGTTTCCATTGCTTCTGGCAGAATCTGGGTCAGATCCTTTGACAAATTGTTTTTGGCAAATCTCCCTATTTGTCATGGGCCCGAAAAGAACCCGACCTGCCGCCCCAGCCGCAGAAGGCTTGGCTCTTGCCCTGGCTGGTGGCAATTTTAGGTCACTTATTTGGTACCAAAAAATCATAAAACCATATATTAAAAATCTGTTTTTTTTGGAGATGAATCCTTTTGACTCATCACATTTCATAACCGTTAGAACATGTTAGAACCATTTCCACCCAACCCGAATGGATGTCCTGGGGATTCCAATTCTGAGAAACCAATACCGCACAATTCTTCAAAAAAACGCACCCGGTATCATCGCTTCTCTAACCTTTACCCTGATTTGCCAACAAAAGTCTGAGCAGCATGCCATCTCCTCAAAATGCTTGGATCATTCGTCTATTCTTGCTTAATTTTGATCAAGTTTGATGAAATCAAAATTACTTTTTGAATGATTACCCATATATCTCTTCCAGCTGCAAAGACTCTTGATGTCATGATGTCCCCTTGGCCTGAGCTGCCAGGTACAGTGAGAGCGCAGGCAACATGGTCGACAAGGAGATGCACTTGATAGTGAGAAGCACCTCCGGACTTCACTGGTCCCACTTTTTTGTGGCGATCCCTCAAGATGTGGGTACCTTCTCAAAATCAGCCGTCCATTTTTGGGTACCCCAATGTTGACTCATCCAGGTCTAGGGAAAGATGTTCCTGCCAGAATTCGACATCGTAGTTTTGCTGCTCTGTGATCCTAACTGGTAGCCACCTGACCTGAAGAAAATTACACGGTGATTACCATGAAACTATAACATGTTTTCAAATCATTTCTACCCATTTGACCAACGATGGCAAGGTGGTCTCTGAAACTTAAACATTTTCGCCGTACTTAGCCTTTAATCCCTTGATATTGTTCAAACTTGAAACATCCTCAGCCCGTCGTGGGGGTATGTAAATTGATGATATGCACAAACACACATCCAACTACTCGCTGTATACATCTACATATACATCTACATCTACATCGGCATGTACTATGTATGTATATATATAGTTATAAATATATCATATATGTTTATATGTGTATGATTGTGTATGTATTATATATATTTTATATTTATATTATATTATATTATACACATACATGCAATCCACAAACAAACATGAATGTATCACTACTACCGCAGTCATCCACTTCAGGGCGCCCGCTGGCCGCCTCAGTGCGGACGTGCTCCGGCTTTGGGAATTTGGGGTTACTCTTGAACCTCCACGTCTCGTAGCTGGGATTCCTGGCGGTGGAACTCACCCCTTGGGATTTGGGGCTGATTCTGAGTTCGAAGCAGAGTCAATTTTTTCAATGGCATTGTTCTATAGCCGGGATGTTCTAACATGGCCTGAGATTTCTGACATGGGATTGAATCAATGGGATGTATGGAACCAAAGTCCTTGCGACATAACCATACATAACCCTCACCGGTGTGGATACAAAATGAGGTAGTAAAAAAAACCTGCATCAATTTGATATTACCGTTTTCGCCTTATCGTTTTTTTTCCTTCCTTGTCGTTTTACAGGTTCTCGGCTTTCCGTCATCATCAAGCAGACCTGAAGAGGTTCATGCGGCAGCAATTAAGAAATCATTTTACTTGTTCAATTTCTAGTGAGCGCTGTATTGATTCTCTGTATCAAACATACTTACCTTGGCATCAACAGCGCTTCTTGGAACAAATGTACGGTAGCCACACCACGCCAAAACCCTAAAACAAGAACCTGATTCCCGAGAGCGTCTGGGCGAAGGGTTCTTCTAAAAGCGGGGGTCTGCTATAGAACGCGACGCTTTGTGTTCCATGAGTCGGGTGCCTTTTCCCTGCGCGTGCTGAGGCAGGTGCTGTTTCCTTTTGCTCTTTGGTTTTTTGTCCGCCTCAGTACATGCGCGGTCGGTTCAATTTTGTCTTTGTCTTGTTTCTTAATTTTTTAGTGCTGCAGTGTTGCTGCTGAGTTCTGGGCTTTCCTCAAGCGGTCCTTCTCTAACTGCTGTGCTCTCCATGTTCTTACCTGATGTTGCACGGCTGAAGTTTCCGCAGAGGACGGGTTCTCTTTACTTCCTGCGCCTCTGCGTTATCGCTTTGCTTTTTCTCTAGCCGAAGTTCTCGTCTTCGCTTGTTTCGTTGCTCTTTCTTTTTTCTTTCTCTTTCTCTTCGGCCTGCAGCGGCGCGTGTCGTGCGGCGAGTGCTGCATTTGGATCTGCCACACGTCGGCTGCCCCTCTTTTTTTTTGCTGCTTGCTCCTCTTCTTTCTTTTTTTTGTTTTCTGCTCGCTGCTTCGCCTTTTCTTGCGCTTTGGTTTCCTGATGCAGGGTTTCGTTGCATCAGCGAAGGAGTGCTCTGGCCTTTGGAGTGTCCAGGGAGTGGTGCACGGGTTTGAGCGTGCACCAGGCTGCCAACTCCCTCGCCCACTCCCCAAGCGCTTCAGGGGCTACGCCCAAGCCCCTTGCCTCGGCGGATTTCGGCTATGCGACTTGGATTGGCATCTTCGCGCTCTTGTTGTGCTGAGGCTCGCGCGAGCTCTTCAACGAGCTTGTTGCCATTCGCCGCTTGGGCGAATGGACAAGGCTGGACGTTCAGTAGCTTGTTGGCGTCCCACAGCCCTGGCAAAGCGGGTGAAACGCGTTTGCGTTGTCTGAGACCCGTTGCCCTTGGAGCTATATAAGGGCTCGGCAGGAGAGTTTTTCTGCCACCCGGTTCCACGCGATTCTCCGGAGGAGAACCGGCTGAGGCCTCTGTGCCTGGCGCGTTTCAAGTTTCCAAACCACTTCAGAGTTGCTCCGGACGGTTTCGGTTAAGGCGCGGCAGGCGGACTGCAGTTGTCGCGGTGGCTGCAGCTGCCCGTTTTTCGCGGGCTTTGGCCTGAAGAAAACGGTTTCGATGAGCACGACGGGCAATCTGTCTGTCCTCCGCGCGTGTGATGCTAACGGGTCGACGCCTCTCTGCAGTACGCGGAGGAGCGCCGTGCCCTGGTTGCGGGGTTGGCTCGCGCCTGTCAAGGATTGACGATTGATAGACGACATCTGACTGGACTTCTGTTTTTGTTTGACTGTGAGCGCGTCGGCCTTACCCACCAGCTTCAGCGGCCTGCCTGAGTTTGAAAGCGGAACGCTAAAGAAAAAAACTGAGAAAAGACCGAAAGCGGCGCAGGCAAATCGGCCGGAAAAAATCTGCAGCCCTATTGTTCACTTGGTCAGTGCGAGCTTCAAGGCTCGGACGGCTCGGTGCCGGGGTGCCTGGCGAAGAGGCGCTATATCTTTCAGTCGGTTGATTTATATTATGTTGCAGTATGTTGCAGTCAACTATTGCATCCTTGCGTTCCTTTTTTTCTGTTGTCGAGTTTGTTGCGACAGCTTGTTTTTCGTGGACGGCTCATGCTATTCCAGAACGATGATGATCTGTGTTTGTCATCAAATTGAGGTTGGCACTGCTTGCTGGTGCAGCGGTACCTGCAGATTGAACCAACGGCGCTGTTGCGTCCAACCTTTCAGTCGTTTTGGGTTCTCTGTTGCGTCCTGCCTGTTGGCGCTGAGTTCTCCAGGGTGCCTGAAGAAGCAAATGGAGGCGTAGATTAGCATGTAATTATTTGGCTTGGTCCTCTTGTCGTTTTGAGACAATGCTCCGCAAACTTCTTCGTTCATGCTGTTGTGCAATGATGGTGCAATCTTGAGACAACGTGTTTTCCATCACTTTTTCTGAGCTTGCTGCCGTTTGGCGGCTCAGTCTCCGTCGGCGTGGCACCTGGAGATTCTGCTGATGTCAGCTGAATTGATCTTTGAGCGTTTCAATTCTTTTTGTTGCTCTTCCGTTGGTCCCTGTTTATGCCCTTTCCTCAAACCGGATTGCGTGGGATACAAAAAGGGGCGGCATAGAATGTTCTATTCATGACATCTTCACATCCTCACATCTTCACATCTGCACATCCTCACATCTTCACATCCTTGCCTATACATCTTCACATCTTCGCATCCTCGCATCTTCACATCCTCAACTCTACACCTTCACACCTACTTCACATACTCACATCTTTACATACTCACATCTTCACATCTTCACATCCCCACCTATACATCCTCACATCCTCGCATCTTCACATACTCACATCTTTACATATTCACATCTTCACACCTTCCATTTTTCATCCTCATATCTTCACATCTTCACATCTTCATATCTTCACGTCTTCACATCTTCATGTCTTCACATCTTCACATCTTCACCTTTCTCTCTCCCTCTCTCTCTCTCTCCCTCTCTCTCTCTCTCTCCCTCTCTCTTTCTCTCTCTCTCTCTCTCTCTTTCCACCTCTCTCTCTCTCTCTCTTTCCACCTCTCTCTCTCTCTTTCCACCTCTCTCTCTCTCTCTATCTCTCTCCTTCTTTTTCTTCTCTCTCTTTAGGCTGCGGGCGGTGCCGACGAGGCGTCACGAAACGTCAACCCTTTGGCACGAAATGAGGTTCGAGTCGCAAAAACTGGGGCCTGCGGTAAAATTGCGATTTCACGTGAGCGGCGGCAGCCCTTTCGCACGAAATGATGTTCGAGTCGCAAAAACTGCGGTAAAATTGCGATTTCACGGGAGCGGCGGCAACCCTTTCGCACGAAACGAGGTTCGAGTCGCAAAAACTGCGGTAAAATACTGCGATTTCAGAGTGTCGGTGGCAACCCTTTCGCACGAAGTGCATATGTTCCTGTGTGTAAAACTGTCTGTGTGTAAAAGCTCCTGTGTGCAAAAGCTTCTGTGTGTAGAAGGGTCTGTGTGTAAAAGGGTCTGTGTGTAAAGAGTCTGTGTGTAAAAGGGTCTGTGTGTAAAAGGGTCTGTGTGTGAAAGTGTTATTGTGTAAAAGCGTCTGTGTGTAAAAGTGTCTGTGTGTAAAAGCGTTTGTGTGTAAAAGGGTTTACGTGTAGTGTAGAAGTGTTTGTGTGTAAAAGCGTCTGTGTGCAAAAGTGTCTGTGTGTAAAACGGTCTGTGTGTAAAAGGGTCTGTGTAAAAGCGTTTGTGTGCAAAAGCGTCTGTGACATCAGTGACATTTTATTTCTTTTTGGCATCATCGTATTTTTCTATATCTATGTTTCATGCTATAAGATCTTCATACTTACACCTCTCACTGTGCTCCTCTACGCTCTCAGGCCATCCGTCGTCCAGTTTTTGTCTTTGGGTCTGACCTGTTGAACACAATTGAGGATATGTTTTCCCTCTTTGGGGCAAATCTCCATGGCAGAGCGATCAGTTGGCGATGGTGTTTGAAGCTGGTTTTATACAGGGTTAATTTTGTTATCGTTTTTGTTATTGTTTTGCGGGACATAGTTGATCAGTTCTTCATGCAAATGCTAGAGGCGCATCAGCAGCTGCATTCCAACTCGGATATCGCTAGAATCACCATGCAGTATCAGTAACATGATGTTAATATATATATATATTGTCATACTACATACATATTCATACATATATTCTATTATACGTCCGTATTGTTAGCTTTTTTTTCTTCCTTATCGTTTTACAGTGAATGGGCTGTGTCCAGTAAAAACGGGGACCTGCTAGCTCAATCTACTTGACAGGGGTTTCTTTATTTCCTCAAATGGTGATGCTCTAAAGGTTTCAGAGGTTCCCTGGAAATGAACTCCTTGCTGAAGCACTGAAGATCATCCTTGTACCAGTCTCACACTACTCTTCTTCCACAAGGTAAACTACAATAAACTACATATCCCCACAGCTTACATCTTCAGCGACCACCCGTGGTCCAGTAGAGC
This sequence comes from Symbiodinium sp. clade C Y103, assembly GCA_003297045.1. Classification (NCBI taxonomy): domain Eukaryota; class Dinophyceae; order Suessiales; family Symbiodiniaceae; genus Cladocopium; species Cladocopium sp. clade C. The sequence continues at coordinate 258,074 of BGPT01000227.1, forward strand.
TTGGCGAAGGCCAAACCACTCATGGACAGACAGGATGTAAGGCCCAGAAAGGTCAAAATCAGCCACATACCTTGGGTCCACAGGCGTATGAACTTGGACTGCTTGGAAAAGTCGGATGGATTCTCCTGAATATTTTGCGAGACTTCTTGCAGGCCTTCAAGGAAAAAAAACACCGGCAGAAACATGACCATGGAACAAAAATCTTGTAGACAAATTACCCCTTTAGCACTATTAGGTCAACAATATCGGGAACTTTCGTAGCTTGAATTGCCCCTTCAAAGTCATTCGCTGGTTGCTGGGACAAACTCTCTGCCCTTCGAACCAAGATCGAAGGGTGTCTTACACATCCCAAAAAAGTTGGGCATTTGGGCTATCTGCAAGCTGACATTCACACCAGGATCATCACTATCCACTGTTTGGTCGGGGAAAATTTGCCAAACCAATCGGCGAAAAAAACGATCCGCAAATTTCTCCATTTTCTGCTCGCGAAAAAAATCGGTCCGACGAGTCCACAAGGATTTTCATCACACAACTATTGAACTATAGCTGCTCGGAAAATATCGGAAAGATCTCAATTATATCTTTGACTTTGCCAACTTAAAATCTCTTTGGCAACTAAGGCCATTTCGGGCTGTTTGACAATCTTGAAATCCTCGACCGGACCTGGTCATTGCGAATCAGACAGTTCGCTCTCTGAAAAAAACCACTGATGGCAGAAAGGCTTAAAACTCAGAGAGCACAGATTCAACGTGGAACCCCCAAAAAAGGATTCCCAACATGTCTTTACTGTACTTATCTATCTATATGGCCCTTGTGAGGTTCCATGTTGAATTTCGTACGTGTTAAAGCCCCGTTTGGGTAGTCTTTTTTAGCCAGCAATCCGGCCAGTTTGACGCGGCCGTAGCAACTAACAACGAATTGACAGCAAGCCACTCTCGGCAGGGTTGAGCAATCACCAATTTGAGATTTCTACTGAGAGGCAGCAATCGGTTCATACTGATTGACCATGGTTGACCATGAAGAGAACCTGAGCTGCTTGGCCTGTGCGGCTGCCAGCATAGTTAACATGGGGAGCAAACCCACAGTGCTCAGTGATCTGTGAAAGAGTCCCCAAACTCAACTTGCGCGGCTTGCAAGCATACTGCCAAACTGGAATCAGCTAAGTCATCAACGCAAATAACGGCTCTAGGCCACAAAAAAGCACTAACAAAATAACATGATCCATTCATATTGATTCACTGAGTACTTTCAAGAAGACAATCTCAAACTGGGACGGGAAAGTCAATCCCAAGCGCCGGTGATTGCAGCGTCCCAGGAACTGTAACATCAGGACCTACAACTAGCTGCCAAAACATAAATCAATATGACAATTCATCTTTGGGAGTGTCTAAAAAATGGACCCAACAACAAATCCGGTGGCTCACGGTGGCTCATCATCATTTTCGGGGCCCATTTCTGGACACCAACAATCGGCCAAGTGGGAGAAGGACATTGATGATTCTTCGTTCCAAGCAATTCTGGGACGCGTCAGGTCATTCAGACCTGTTTTGGACGATCTACAGCCGACGGCCATTTCCAGCCGGGATCCCCAAAGGGATGTCAAAGACAGAGGTAGTTGAACTTCTCTGTACATCCTGAAAAACTGTGCGTCGTTCATGGGGAAATCTTCATCAAACCATAGTCATACATCCACAAACATCATCAGGATTGGGCTGTACAATCCCTAACAAATCACTAACCCTTGGCCGAAAATCCACAGCAATCATTGTCATTTCACATATACAATTTCCCCCAAAAAAGTGGGTATAGAGTCCCCCAGAAAAATCAGCCACCCTTGGCTGGGCCTTGAAAATGTTTAGCCATATTTAGCCACTGAGAGGCTGCGGGGGTTTTCTCACTATCGTTGCTCATACAGAAACACCTTTCGGAGCAGGCCTGGGCTCACTTTCGGTTCACAGGAATCCCTTGGGGTGATCCATTAAAAAACTGGCAAACCACAAAAAAAACAGGCCAGTAGTCTTCTCCCGCAGGTTTCACTTCTGAAATCTTCTGAACATGGTCTCACCAACCAATCGATTTCGAAATCAAGCCGCGAACGCATGACATCAGTGGGATCTGGGTCAAAATGAGGTACAATGCCAACAATTGGATGGTCGAACACGGAATACGGCCAATATATGTGGATTAATGATTTTGCCCATACGTTTACTCTCATATCATCCACGGATGGAGAAACCTAAAGTTGCGTCCACCATTTTTTCTCTCCGTAAATGCCCCTGTGCAGGATGTGAGTCCAACAGGATTTCCCCCGAAAATTTGGATGCTTACACGCGATATTTTAAGCAAAACAAAATCCCAAAAGCCAATCCATTTGTGGTCCAATGGCACTCGATTCTAGCTTCTGTGACCATTTTGAAGAATGTTTGCTTCAAAATGTGTGGGAGCAACTGCCAGCCACAGCACCCCCCTAGATGAATTACATTCAACATATGGCTGTAAACAATATTATCCCAACAATTGAACTCTACTGTGATCATTTGAGTCGCCTGGATGGCCATATCAACAGCAGTTTCCCTACTGCCGAACCACGGCACCGAATGTTCTGAAGCAACAACTGTACGGTGTCTCGCTTTGCCAACTCCAATGCCTCGGAACTTGGAAGTTTCATCCGAGGTGGGGATGGAATTTTTGCGGCATGAAACTACAAACTCAAGTGGTTATCCATCTGGACAATGTATAATTCATGTAAAAATGATGCCATGGCGCAGACTTGGGATGGGTATCCCCTTTTGTTGATACACCCATTTGATTTCATAAGAATAGAACTACTGATTTGCATCCCCATATATCCAATGGCTGTATGATCAGACCATGCTGGGAAAACTCATTCTATGGGATATGGATTCTTCTGTTGGGTCAAATGATGGACAATCCGGCCGGTCGATGCAAGAGTCAATTCAATGCACTGGTTAAATGGAACATTTACAGGACCCCAAAAAACAACTCATGGGAAAATCCATGGTTTCCGGTTTCGATTTTTCCGAACTAAAACTAAACCATTGATGAATATACCTCTCATATCCTCCCATCAACATGGCAAGAAATAAACCCTGCAACGAGCCTTCATAGGGTTGGGTCTACCTCTGGTGACCTGGATTGGATGCCTGGAAAATCATCCATCAAAATGTCAGCATATCCATTTGCATATACAGTCGCCCTGAAATAGATAGAATATGGAAATTCCAAACAATCTTCACCAAAATGGATATATTTTTGATGTTCTATCTACTTCAGGAGGACTCTTATATATATATATATATACACATACATATACATATGTGTACATACTGATTATACACACTCTCTCTCTCTCTCTATATATATATAATATACATATTATGTCTTTTTCACATAAATGGAGATTTCATTCGGCTTACCGATGTGATATCTTTGAAAGTCAAATCCCCATTACCACCCAGAAAGCCACAGATTTTGGTCCATTTCAAGTTTAGTAAACGGTCGCTTCTTCGGGTACTGTAGCCAGTGTGACCCATTCCCATATGGTGAATTGGTGGGACCATGAATTGGGTAAGACCCAGAATATCTACCCGTTACATGGGGTTACCCCCTTCGCATTTATTTCCAGTTTCAGAGGATGATCAAGGTCTACCCTATGATCTATCTCTTCAAAGCCAGAACTCTTGGCAAAACCATGCAAACCCATGGTACCCCAATGGTAACTCCCATGGTTTCTTCGTATGAATCCCCTGACCTCGGCACCTCGCCCCCTGCAGCCCCAGCGGCCGCGTGCCCGCGGTTGTTCCGGATTTCCGGATCTGCGCGGTGCTGCAGCAGCAGCTGCACCAAAGGCTCGCGGCCCAGGAGGCAGGCGAAACCCAAAGGAGTGGTACCTGGGACCACAGAAATCGCCTGGGAGATGCATGTTTATATAATATAGTCATTTTGATTATTAATGTATACTTATACTACTTATTCATAAGATTCTGTCTATGTATACATACATATGTACTTACACATTTACAGTATCTACAATTACGGAAACAATCATCTGTAACTCAATGAGGGGTTTCTTTGTTTGTCTTTAGTCAATGGGGATTTCCTTAGTCTGGTTTGTTTTCGGTATGTCAGCGGCGAGCAAGTAGTTTCTTGAAGCTCCAAAAAAATCAAACCAATCAAAACAGGATAAAACAGGTATAGTACCCCCTAATGATGGGGACTTCGGATGAAGTATTGACAGTTTTGTTTGTGATAAATAGGATCACCCAGGAATTGGGATTCATAAAACAGGCCAAAATGTACCGGGCAAGCTGACTGGGAACCTCCTGTGCAACCAGCCAGGTCAGGGCACTAATTTCAGCAAAAATCCTCTCCAAGGATGACTGTGTTCTGATGCACGAGGTTGCCTGGTTTCAGCTGAAGATGATGTGCCATGGTCAAGTTGCATGGGATGAATGGGGCCTCTGGTCATAAATCCGACCAGGGGAATCCTGAAAACATGGGTAGAGTAATCCCTGTTAATGGATTGATGACTCGACCAGCCCCCAACATTGGTATGTAAGTATATAATCGAAGTTTTGAAAGTGGCACATATTGGACTATGGCACATATGGAAAGTTTCAAGAAATGCAGCTGTAAAAAAATGGAGGGGAGTCCATCTTTGCACATCAAGAAACTTCCACGTGGCGTCAACTCTTGGAAAGTCAAGATCATCAAGTGCTAGGCACATTGCAGGATATGGAGACAATTATGCTGATTAACTATCAATTATATGATCATTTATCATCAATCACCATCAACATCATGATGCTGACTGTGAATCTTCTTTCATTCCAGTTTTGATGGGCTGCGGCTATTCTAAGAGTACCGCGTACTCTGGTTGGCACCCTTCTGGGCTTTGCGTCTGGCAATTATCAATTGATTGAAGCAAAACCTAGCAGAAGACCATGGGACCATGGGTCTTTACTTTACCATCAGATGTACTTAGGGGATATTGGGGGGTTCCGAGGATTTCCATTCATTTCTTGTGAGTTTCCCTTAAACCAATTTCTGGATACGACCACAATCATACTCCCATCTCATGATGGTCGTTGATGTGCTCAGCAACCACTGATAGACATGTTGCTCCATTATGTCCATTGGCAGGTTCATGGGCCATCATGTGAGAGAACAGTTTCCAGTCTCGCAATCTGCCAGTGCAACTGTAACTTTCCACCATCTGTATAGTTTTTCAAAATTACCTCAGCGATTTCTATAGATTTTCGATTGCATTCCATTGCCATGTCTCTCGGATCTGTTTTTGAGGGTCGCCTTCCAGAATCTAACACAGCCATGGACAATCATCACTCTTATCAGCTAAAAATCCTATGTAAATAGGCAGTTTCCATAGTTATGTAACAAACTACCAGGGGCTAGGCTTCCCAAAAAATCACAGAAACTCCGAGTCAAACCGTGGTTTCTTTGTGGCCGGGCCACTCGGCAAGCGAGTTCGAAGACTCGCAAAGCTCCCGTTGGCTCACCTGAGATCAGGAGGTGAACCATCCCATTTTCTTGCCAGAAATGGGCGGTTTATTGATTTATAAACCAAACAATTTTATTATTGCTTTACCCACATTACATAGCAAATACATATAGACTCTCCCTCTCTCTCTCTGCATATAGAATTATCTGAAGTAAATGAATATACATAGATTAACTATAAAATCTATAAATTATGTATATGCAAATCAAATACGCCCAAACAACTGAGACAAGTCAAATCCGAATCCAAAATAGTGAAGAATTACCATTCCATTCTTTATGGGGGTTGCTAGTCCTAAAACTAACTATTTGTGTACAATACAATATATATATATATACAGATACATGTACAAGTATGTATGTATGCAGATATATGATATGAAGATATGTCACATAGATAAACAAATACATGAATGAGCGAGGGATTGATTGATTGATCAATCAATAGGACATGATATGATATGATCACATGTGCTATATAAATATATCATAATATTATTGATACATATTGATACATTTGTACACATGCTACATATAAAAACACACTTTCCTCAAAACAACGTGTTACAAATGTTAGTCCTTGATCGCCAGAACGAAACAACTGCTGGGCCGGCTGGCTGCTTTTTGGATCTGGCTCGGGCCTCACATCCACCAGAAATCTTCACCCATGAAATCGTACCAAAATGGGACCTGGATGGCCCTGGATGGCCCTGGAAGTTGAAGAAATTGATTTACTTGCAATATTTCTAATATAATGGCTACAATTGGCTACAGTAGCCGGTTGAATTGCTTCCGCTCATCTTCCCAGTGGTGGAATGTTGATCCTTCTATCCAAAAGTCTTGAATCTAACACGCAGCCGAGTCACCACACAAATTCACGTTCGCTCTGCTGGCCACAAGGCATCTCACCTGTTCTGCTAGACATGGATTACCTGACGCAGCAGAAGTGCAAGAAGCAAGAAACAGATTGCTGTAATTATCTACATCTAACTCCTCCTTACTTCTACCTACATGTCCAAAGTAATATGTGCCATATGGCTGGACATGTCTCGTCCTCCATGTCAGCCTGGCTATACCGATCCGAAGGTCGACTGCACATCCACTGGCGCTATAGTCTGGAATCAAATCGACAAAAAACTTCTACTATACATTGGGTAATGTTGGGTAGATAATCTTCAACAATGATCTAAAATCATCTAAAGATCTCAAAGTGGTGTGATCAAATCGTACATTTGCCAGCGTTTCAAACGAGGCCCAAACAAAGTCCACAACCAGCAAGAAACACGGTTGAAGTGCCCAAATAAATACTTGGCCTCGAGTCGTTCGATACATATCACCAGTTTGAATCCCTGTGTTTTTTTTCCCCCTTTTAACCACCCAAATCCTCGGTTTAGTACGGTGTAGTGCCTGATCTGTTCATGTTGGGGTCTGGAGGGGTCGTGATTAGGTCATTCGGTTTTCTGCTTGGTGGCCGATGTTGGTTGACAGGGATTCCCAATATTGGATTAGTCCATAACCCCCACTGACCCAATCGAGTCGGTCCACCAACCAGCCATATCATAGTGGTATATAGTGGTATCATGTGGTATCCAATATCCGAAAACTACGCTTCATATCACAATATTTGAGTAATGCATCCATTTCAGGACGCAACAACCCATCGAACATGGTGAATCCATTGATTCACCACACATTTTCCTTAAGAAGAGGCAACTTTTTGATGGTTTATCCCATTTCCAGACACACTCAAATAGCATCCGTGTGCTTATATATCCCGTTAAATCCCATTACAGTAAATCCCACTAACATCCCACTAAGATCCCATTAACCATCAGATCACCCCCCCAAAATCTTGGACCTTCCCTGCTGTCCATATAGTTTCACCAAGGTTCCGTCTGCCGGCACGGCCAAACACGTCAGGGGCGCCGCCGCGCCGCCATAGCCCCGGTGGTTCACATCTGCGTGGCGCTGGATCAGCAGCTGCACCACGGGGGTTGGTGCGCAAAACCTGGGGAAAGTCGCTGGACGTTGGAAATTCATGGGGATTTCATGGGATTGAATGGTTGTTTAGTATATGTATATGGATGAACAGAAACCAAATGCGGCAGCCCCAGAGATGGGATAACATGTGCTTGTGGCCGAAGATTTTGATCCATGCTGCCCATATCAACTGTTCGGATCCTTTCCTGGCACCATCGGGTATCAGACATCACCCCAAATCTTCCAAAGTCCTGGGGTTGCAAAGGATAGTCAAGTGTCAACAACAAGATTGAGCGGGACATTCAGCCCTTGCGCTCTTCAACCATGACATGGAACCCAATGACCAAACCTTGGAAAGCTTCTGTGCTTGTACTTGAATGGCCCGGTGGGCCCCAGACACCCCATGACCCACCACCCCAACTCCCCCCCCCTTGGGCGAAGAAACAAACAGGCCACGGCCAAGGGGGTCAGTCCGCCAGGAGGTGCTGTGTAGTTCACATCTGCCTGTTGTTCAAGAAAGACCTTGCAGGGCGGCAGCTTTCCAGGTGGAAACTCCATGCCACTTCTTCCAGAACCGAAATCCAAGCCAGAAAAAAACTGGGATCTGTCCAAGGAATTCCAAGGAAGCGTCCCCCGGAACACTATGACATAGAATCTATGAGAGGTCGAAAGTTCGTTTCCCCCATAGATCACCACACTTGACACCCCATTGCTTCAGAGAAGTGATCGTTCAATCACCATGCCAAGTGACAGGTTAAATTTTTCAAAAGGCTGGCACCCTTCCACTCGTTTGCTTTTGAAATCTATCACCCTTCATGATGAACTAGGTCCAAAACGGTCCAAGTCTGGCCACCTCGACAGCTTCACAACTCCGTGAGTAGCCAAGAGCAGACATGCCAACCTTGGCGATACGTGACTAGATGAGTTTAAGGGCCATGTTGAAAGTTCTGGAAACTGGCTGCCTGGCAGTTCAAACCATTCAGCCCATTCACGAAAAAGGAGTGTCGGTGAATTTTCAATTTTCCGGCCAAGGAATTCTAAGACTCTCCTTAAAACCAGGCGGGTCCAAAGACATCCGTACTCATCCATCATCCATTACAAAGCCATTGATACCATATCCCCCAGTTCTTCCTTTCTAAAGATTTCTTGGATCATCCCAAGTTCCCAAGCTACTCCTCCTGTCAACCTGCCAGGAAACAGTGTTACATCCATTTGGATCTGCCCGGAGCTGCAAGAGTTGTCTCACCATGGGGCCACCCGTCATGGCCGCCAAGTGCAAGGGCGTTCCTCACTGCCGAGGCCAGAAATCCGGGCGGGGGATGTGTCCCTAACGGAACTACGAGAGACCCTCCGGCTGAGTGATTTTTGGATGTATTTAACTACCATGTAATATATAGGAAAATATTGTGACAAAACCAAGAAATCCTCAAACAGACAAAGACCATTTTAAAATGTTTTAAGTTTGGATGCCCTAAACCCAAAGTGGATCAACCCAACTTAAGCTTACATTTACCACTTTTGCCAAGTGTCGGCCACGGGTCAGTCCCACCTCTGCGATGCCCGGCAAACGCACGTCCAACGCGGCGCCGTGATGCGTCACCAATCGCTCCACCATCCTGGGATGGTGCGGTCAGGAGATCCCACAATTCTTCATCAATATTTGGGTGTGTCTGAAAATGGGGATACCCATAATATATATATATGTATATATATATATATGTATATATATATATATATGTATATATATATATATGAGCTCATACATATATATATATATATGTATATATATGAGCTCATACATATATATATATATATATCATATATATATATATATATGGGGATTGGAATTTAGGGGGTGGGTTGGGACCCCCCTTTTGTAGCTAATTACAAACCATAGGTTCCGATACCCAGTCTACAAAATGATTTTTGTGGGTGCTTGAGTTCTACATTTCTAGGGGTCATAGCTATCCATCCGAAAAAAAAATGGGAACTCAGACACAGTTTGAACTTCCATTTTTGGGTCTTCGTGTTCGAGCCGAAAATCATTTTGTAGAGAGAATAAACTGGCCAAGAACTAGATTTAGGGACCCCCTAAGGGGAAAAACAGGTAAACATCATCCAAAATGGAATCACTACAAAACACGTGTCAGGGGGGTCTCTAATTGTGTTCCACTACAAAACAGGGGGTCATTTCTACCAATGTAGGGACCCCAGGATCATTGGATTCTACGAAAAACATACTGTTTCAAGGATTATAAGGAGCCCATGCTACCCCGGTTTCGTAGGGGAAATTCGAATCCCTATCATAATATGACAATTTGGAAGGGAAAATTATCAAACCATCAAATTTTGGGGTAACCTATTTTCAAACAAACCCATTTCGAGGTTCATGATATTTCATGATGTTTGTAGCGATTTGCATTCGTAGCCAGGGGAGATCCCTCGATATATCCCTAAATGTAGGACAACATATTACAACCTCCTTGAAAGTGTTTGGATCAATGGGGCGTACTGTGGGATTGACTCAAAACCATTGGCCAGTCCAAACACATAAAATCAGAGATGGATCAGAGATGGCCTGTTTTGGAACCATGTTTCATTTGGAACTTCCAATTGAAACATGGCTTGATACCTGGTACCATGCTCCCAACTTCAGGGGGACCCTGATCATCCACCCACGCGATTCTTGGACCCCTCCGACTTGCCTTGCTGAAGTTTCCCAATAGATCGAACATGGTGAACTTCTGATTTGGACATTGAAGAATTTTTCTCTTTTCTTGGCTTTCGATCCCCATTCTATCCCCACATATCCCAACTATAGCCTCACTTATATCCCTGTTCTACATACGAATGCATATATCCCGTCATTCAAACCACCCGTATATCGGTAATATTGCCCACTTTGTACTTATGTCCCCATAATTTCGCTTGACATATCCCCATTATATCCGCATTGCGTTTTTCATTACTGTAGATCCCAATCCCCAATATATATCTACATGTCCTCATCATTAAATCGTTGGTTTATGTTGGTTTAAGTTACCCTCCGGTTATTCAACGTAACTATATGAAACAATTTGGTTGAAGCTATACCCTGCCATGAAACATGGCCGATTTTGTTCGATGATTTACCTATAGGAAAATGGGGGTTTTTCTGCAGCTATGTTAGATCACCAGAGGCTAAATTCCCATTGAATCCCCATGTGTTGCTGGTTGAAGCGCCCTTGAAATCCCATGAAATCCCATTATATAAAATCCCATGGAATCACATGAATTCCCATGAGTTCCCACCAAAAATCCCATGAAGTCCCCATTTCTTTGAGCTAAACCACCATATTCTCCGCCAAGTTGCTGCGAATCCTCCGAGAGCACGGCACAGGCCAAGGGCACCATGCCCTTCGACGTGGCCAGGTCCTGGGTCTCGAAGGCGAAGTGATCCATGAAGGACTCCAAGGACAGGCCTGGAAAATCATCGAACTGGGGACATGGTCGGGATCTGTCAAGGGATATTCTAGGGATTTTTTTTTGCAACGATTGGGATATCATAGGTCTACTTAATGATGGGATATAATATCTAACCGGGACAGAAGTGGGGATATACTGGGGATATTGAATGTGAACGAAATACACTGGGATATAATCAACAGTAATAGTAATGGGAAATCATCGAACTCCATCAGAAGAATGAATGGGATAGATTGGGATAGGGGGTATAGACTCTATGACTCGTTTTTTTTTGTTTGCAATCAAAGTTGGGAATTGATCATCAAGAAGGGATATCATATAGGGATAAAATGAGGATATTTGATGGATTAGTAGTGGGTATGAAAGCAACCATCGACGGGGATATCATATGGATATAGTAATATGGATATCAAGGGTATACTGGGGATATCGTTGGAATATCATAGGTCCGGTGTCACCAAACATGGCTGGCTGTGAAAACCCGGGTCAAAATGAAGGTTTATACTTTGTAGCTGGGAAAACAACCTATGAATGGGTTCATATGGAACAATATTGCATATATAATGGGAACATCATCAGGATAGAATGGGAATAACAAGGGGGTATGATGGGAATGCAATGGGGAGATGATGGGAATATCATGGGATATGAAACCAACCACATTGCCAAATGGGTGCGTCTGAAAATGGGCTATGCTCCCTCCAACCTAGCAATGTTAATGGGAAAGATGATAATGAACCAGGAAATTTACAGGATTGATTTACATAAGGGAACTTGTCGGTTTTCTTGTGGAACTCACACTAAATGAGGTAATGGCTGGATGTCGATCATCCCCAAAAATAGTTTGTAGGAACAAGGCTGTGGCCATTCCCACTACCTTAAGCGCACACTTCTGTACACTATTTTTTTCCTGGGGAACTCACAAAACTAGGGACAGTTTTGTACGTTTGAAATTGAATTCACACCAACCACTGGAATATTTGTATCAAGTCGTCGGGCGACTCAAGGAATATGGAAACCGGCGGTCCAACAAAACCATCTATTTTAGTATGGACACTTCAAAGGATCAGCACCCAAACACAAGACTTGCACCTTAAAAAGCTCTGAACACGATTTTTGGTATTTTTTGGTTATCTATAATAATAAGGTATCTGCCCTTTACTAGCTGCAAATACAAATTCACTATGCGTAATGTATAATATATTATATATTTACATCTACATACACAATGCACATAATTCATGTACGAATTCTCATTCACGTTTAAACCTGACCAGCGTTCCATTTTGGGGCGGTGTCCCTGGTCGGTGGCCCCCTTTCAAAACTGCCCAGCACGGCTGGACCATCGAACGGAATCCAAGGTGCTAGGGCGAGGCAACTGCAGCAAACTGTACTGAACCGCCGCCAGATATCGGAAAAGGTCCTCTTGCTCGCCTTGAGGAATGGTCTAAGGGGATTGTTACGAATTGTATTGTACTATATTATACTTAGCCATCAAAAATTGAGCCGTGTTCTAAATGTCTTACATGCCGGCACCAAATAAGGAAATGCTTACGCGACTGCTTGCGCTTGCTTACGCGCGCACAGGTTTGCTTACGCGCGTATCTTGTCTTACGCGGAGCTTACGCTGGCTTACGCTCACAAGAGTTTTGCTTACGCAACACCCTTACGTGGCTCAAATTGGAATTTCAGCATCAAAAAAGAGTATTGAATCATCTAATCAAACATGGGCATTGAAGCCTAGGTCAAGAGGACCCACAAATGTAAAAGTATGTAAAACTCATGAACTATAAACCAGCAACAAGGGGTTACAGGCCACTTTCTAGCTACTGAATTACTGACTTCCAGGATCATCTTTTAACAATGTGATACCCAGTAACTGATTTGTTGTTTTGGAGATTTGAGGATGGCCACCCACTTGGCTTGACATGTAAATTGGCGTGCAGGAAGGTGGGGAGTATCGTGGGATTCCAGATCATCTCCTGGATCGTTTGACCAGCACGCTACCACCATGCAGGATGTACCCACTGCAAGATACTGCAGGTACTACCTTGGATTGTACTAAAACATAGTAAAACAGATGTAAAACAGTATGTAAGATGAGGTGCACGTATCCTTTACACTGTGAAATTTATGTCGTTTGCATTCCTTTGCCCGTTTCGGAAATATGCAACCATATGCAACTCACTCCAGTCCCGTCTTGGTCCAAGGAATCCAAGGAACGCTTACCCTTCAGACTTGCCAACTTGGATCTAAAGGCCTCGGACCCAGCGAGTGAATTCAAGCCCCTGCCTCTACATTAGTCCTCCATTCCTCAGTCGGTTCCATCTCGCCCATCTTGTTGTGATATCCATTTTGAGATCCCTGCCCTGCTCTTGAGATACGTACCCATCTTGTAGTAGGAGGAAGCAGTGTTTCATTTGTCTGCCTGCTGGTTTCAGATTTCAACCGATCCTCAGACTCCAAACCACCCCTCCTCATCCGAGATGGAACAGGAACTGAAAGAGTACTTGAACATATTTGAAACCATCAACTGACCCAGCTTTCAATCCCCAAAAGCGCTTTCTGCGCGCACACATCCTTGCAGGACCCTCGGACCATCCCAGGCGCAGTTCTCATGACCTTGGAGCCGAGGCGGTCGCTTCAAGAACTGGCGGCTTGCTTGCAGGGACACATTTACAACAAAACATAGGTATAGTTTTATGGGATTCAAATGGGGTTTTACATTTTTTCGCGCCATCAATGTATTATGGCAACTATGTCAAGGTTTTCCTCTGTTTCCTCTGATCTATACCTTTTTTCTGCACATGTTCCCTCTATTGGCCCAAGCTGAAACCAGCACTCTTCGAACTAGAGAACGACCTGACAGCCTAGCACCAAGTTAGGCGTCTCCAGAGGGCTGTTGATGCTGTCCATACAGACCACATTGCAAGATGTTTTATGTTCTACAGTTCTACATCTAATTTTCTCGTGATATTCCATCTATGTTCATCCACTCACTTCCTTCCTTGACGATCTCTGGAAAATCAAAGGACGTTGGATGGACCAAGACATTAAATATTTGTTGAGATAGCTCACTGCTGCGAAAAAGCTATTACTTGCCGAGACCTATGGGAAATCCAGAGTCAACTCTAAGGAGGAACTTCCTCTACACACATCACCACTGAAGGAGATTCACAGCGATTTCACCAGCAAAAAATAATGTTGAAACCCTTCAATGTGGAGAAATTCAGTCAATATCAGATTCAACATCCCCATTTCTGCTTGGTCAACCCACCATTCCTGGTCGATCGATCCCCATGGTTTCGACCCAGTCACTTGCGCCACCTTCTCACGATCTGATTCCACGGCGAAGTTCCCCTCCTGTGGTGGTGGCTTTCTCAGCTGGGTTTGCAGGCTGTTCCACCCCTAAAAAGCCACACGGAACCCTCAAGACATCCCAACAAGTGCGGAATCGGAAGATTATTTTCCCATTGGAACGCGCAACTTGTTCCATGTCTGGGTTTGTCTGAAAATAGGGTACCCTCAATTCCGATTCCAATTCCAATTCATCATCATCATCATCATCATCATCATCATCATCATCATCATCATCATCATCATCTTCTTCCCCATTCAAAGGGCCATTTTTGGGGGCCCCATTCTCAGACACACCTATTTTTTTGGGTGTTTGGTGCTTAATTTTTCAACTTTCCAAGGTGTTTCCAATATTTTTTTTTGGGTTTTGATATGTTTTGATCCTTCATTTGTCCATTTTGCCACTGGTTTTTTCCTTTGTTTCCCCATCAAAACCAGTGGTGAAACCAGGTGATTTCGCTCCTGAGCGCTGGAATGGACCCAATGGATGGGCATGGCAAACTCAGCTTGGTCGGAGTCGCGAACCTCGTCGGATCGTTTTCCAGGTTCGCGGGTGAAAGGCTTCTGATGTGACAAGAAAAACCATGGGTTAACTTACTCTGAAAGGCTTCTTAAGCATGAGTTAACTGACCGGTAAACGCTGATCAACCATGGATTAAGGTGATTAGTAATAACAGAGGAGTCAGCTATGATGTGTCAAAGGCATTCAAAGGCCAGTTAACTGACTATTAAACTACTAACCATCAAATGCTTATTGATACATTAGTTTTAATAGCGGTTACAGTATTACTGTCATCTTGGTGATCAACAGCTATTAGATGGTTGGCGAATGAACAAAATACATGCGAATAGCCAATGGGGCTTCCCCAAAATTGAAGTTTATGCTTGGACATGCCCCTAGTTAGGATGGTGTAATATGACAATGGGAAATCTCGAAATAATGTTGGTTGTCATGGGGATTCCCGGGTCATGGATTCAATTATCCCTAATTTCCTCACGGGTAGTGCAACCTGCGACTGTCAGCCAACTGGGTTTTGAAACTGCTTAAATTTGGAAGGGACCAATGACCTATCGCATCACTCCTTGTAGAAGCTCAACTATACCGGATAAAAGGTCATGATTTTTTTCAGGTTTAGCCACTATGAATCTCGTTTTTTGTGAGGTCATGTGAGGGCGATCATTTCTGCAGAAGATTGGAACCCAACATAACCCAACCAGCACCCTTTCAGATGGAAAACATCAGCTGAGATCTCCCATTCGGATCCCTACCAGCATATCGACCAATGATGCATCCCAACGTTCGCATCTAATACCTCGAATAAACTTGCTATAACGGACCTCCTGGAATCCTAGACTCCAAGGCTTTCTTTGTCCAAGCTTTGCGAGTTGGAACATGTTTTGAACTGCATCCAACATTGTCCACCATGCACCACCATGGCCCGCTTCAGACGAAAGAGCCAAGATCATAGGTGCTTCACGATGGTGCGATAACCTGAGGCTGAGCAGTGCTCGTTTGAACGACTCTGCCGTCCAAGGGCGAATGGTAGGATGATAGAGATTCCAGCAGGTACTGTATACATGTATATATATACACATTATATATATATATATATCTTATATAGGTAATAACCATGAACGTCTATCTTAATATCCATCTACATCCTATATAGATTATATAGTCTATTCTGGAGAAACTATAATAATGTCACTGACCTTAAAATAAGGCTACTTTGGGATTTTACCCATTGCAAACCACAATTTGAGTGAGGTCGCAGCGAGGTCGTTCAAATTTACCCACATCCAATCTATCTAATCTATCCATGAAATCTATCTAATCTATCTACTCTATTGATCCATCTATCTAAGCTATCTAATCTAATCTATCGATCCATCCATCTATTTAAGCTATCAAACCCATCTAATCTATCTAATCCATCAATCCATCCATCTATCTAATCCATCTAAGCTATCTAAACATATCTAAACTATCTAATCTTCTTGATCGATGCATTTATCCAAGCTATACTTGCTATCCAAGCTCTAATCTATCTAACCTATTTAATCTATGGATCCATCTATCTATCCAAGCTATCTAAGCTATCTACCCTTTCTAATCTACTTATCGATCCACCCGTCTATCTAAGCTATCTACCCAATCCATGGATCCATGCATTTAAGCTATCCAACCTATCTACTCTATCTAATCAATCGCAGCTATCCAACCCATCAAATCTATCTAGTCTATCTAATCTATCTGGCATTATAATGCATTATAGAAGTATACACAGGGCACTTTAGACAGGAACCAAAAAAAGCTTTCGGTACAGTGGTTGGATAGGATCACAGGTGACCTGCCAACCAACAGTACCAAACCTTTGAGGAGCTGGCTTCGGTTTCCGGAGCGTCGTCATTTCCCAGACCAAACAAACTAATACGTAATATTTTATAATATTTTAGTAATATACTCTGACGCCATTTTGCGACCCAAATAACCTATTCTTTTGGCCGGAAATCATTGAACATCTTCAAACCAGCATTTAATTTGATTGCTTTTACATATTTTAACATGCTTTAACTTGAAATCTAGATTCGCTGCAAGAATTGACTATCACCTGGGCCATGTTGCTGAAGAGCCATCGCAAGGACAAAGCGGTGCAGCCAAAGGAACAAATTGCACCAAATCTCTAGACGACACCAACCCCTGTCCGCGCAGGTGCATCTTTGTTTGCAACCATCCCCAAACTTACCATATATCGCTGGTATAAGCCATCAAAATACGATTAGTTTTTATTATTGCTTTACTAACTTTTTGTGAATTTGAAACGTCAACACCCCCTCTTTCGTTTGCTTGAACGGTCTGAACACATCCGAAAAAAAGGTGTAGTCGATGCCTGTCCAGCCAGGTGCAATAGTTGCAGGAAACATTTTCAAAGTCCTTGGCTGTCAACGAATGAACTTGCAAACGTGGATGCATGGATGGCTCGATGGGCGAGTCATCAGGATTCATCAATACCAGTGTTGGGTTGTGACTCAACATGCAAGTTTCTGCAGCAACTCAGAATGAAACAACATTAGCTATTTTGGACGCCAGTATCCAACATAACACATCAATGTGATCCATCACCCATCGAAATAAAATTACAGGTGCCTGGCAGCCCACGAGGTGACAAATAGTTGGAAAATGTCAGGAATAGTTGGAAACTACGCAAGGATCTTGGCAAACCATGACGGCCGCGCGTTTCTTCAATAGCTAAATGTTCTTTTTGTTCTATCATTCATGGCGAGGACTGCGTGACTTAGAGCTTCCCATGCCGCAAAGCCAGGCATCGTTGTGCGGAAGTGTGGGCACCAAAGCGAGGAAGAGCTTGCACGTGTCCTTGGGGCACCAGGCGTCAGGATGTGACCAGCTCACCTCCAATGATCGACCGTAGAGTCTGGGGAGGATTGCATGTGTAGAACATTATATATATATATATGAATATACATATATGATACTATCAGATTCCTTAATTATATACGATTATATATGATAATATCATGTATACAATGGATACAAGTACGTCATACAAACTTATCTACCTCTTCTTTGAATACTAACATTATGTATATATATATATATGTATATCATATGATAGATATTTACATAAATACACACAATATACACGCATGTAGCACGTAACCGCATGTAGAACCTAGCGCTACCAATCAGTACCATCATGTAATGGGGTTCCAACTTGTTTCCAGTACATTTCCACATATTTCCACCTGAGACATCTCCGGCACACCAGCGCTGCAAAGGAGATTCCACATAGTATGGGATGGATTGAACCTTGGGGGCGGTGCAACTGGGTCTTCAACTTTGGCTTTGGCGGGTCCAAGATCTGTAGAGTCTGATGGTGATTTCAAGCCCCCCAAAAAAGGTCCAAAAAGCAAAACAATTTTTCTAACATCAAGTAACATCAAACAAATATGTAAATAATATATAGGTAATACATATATATATATATATATGTTTGCTTTTCTATATATGTATGAATCGAAGTTTGAATCTGCCCTTTCAAGTCATAGGTATGCCAAATATGACAAAAGCAGTCGCCCAGGATTTCAGCATTTTGCGACAGCCCCGTGCGCTTTGACTCTCAAGCACTTCACCAACACCGGTGGGATACGTGTCTCTCCGGTCCAGTCAATCAACAGCATTGTCCATGGCCTGTGAAATAGGTTGTGTTTCTCAAAACATCTAGACTCTTATTCCCGAAGGTTGGGAAATATAGGATAGGAAAAAACACCCCTACTATTCGCAAAAATGGGCTATGTATATATATATATACATAATATACATATATTTATATAATATATATATATATATAATGTACAGGTAGTATATATATATAATATGATGTATATCATATATATATATATAATACATATATATATATATATATATCTACATTACTTTTCAAAGTTGATTGAAATGGATAGCTTTTGAAGCGGCGGGTATACAACCAAATCATTGCTCTTCGCTGGTGACCCAAGATGTGACTGTTCAACAGTGTTCAAACCCGATGAGAGCAGTTGCAGAATATCAGAATTGCGAGGGGAACAACCACTGGCCCAGGGCTAGTCTCAAGCGGCAAGAACAAAAACAGCAACTCTTTGTTGGCGATCTCCAGTTGATACATGTCAAACTCGTCTATTCTTTTGGCCGGAACCGGAAATCTGATCACCTTTAGTAAGCTTAGTACTACCCTCCCTGGCTTTGGTCAGGCTTTGGTCAGGCTTTGGTTTTAAGATCTTCCAAGAAACCGAGAGGAAGACGTGGGAACTCATTTCCTCGCTGTCGTTGCCGTTGCCACTTTTCACTTCGATCTGCGGGATGGAGAACCAGTCGAACCACACATACGCGTCTCGCAACTGCTCACGGTTTGCAGACGAGAGAACCTGAGATCAGCGACCAAACGTGACTGGACCACGCAACACATGAATCAAGATTCCCGTTGCAGGTGGAAACATGAGATGTATGGCAATGTATATAGTTCAACAAACTGGTTCCGCATGGCGGGTCAACTGCACTGAAAAATCTTCAGGTCAAAGGGCTGGCTGAATACAGATCATACATAATTTTCGACACTCTGTGATGACAATGAGGGATCGCGCACACTTTCAAAAGGAGAAAACACCCCCGTCCTTCACATAATTATATCATGTAATTGATTATATAATATTATATAATCTCAATACATTTGTTGGTGGTTGACCCAAGAAGATGCCTCTTGTCCTTTACTCCAATTGATCAACACAGGGTCCCCCATGTTCAAAGCAAATGCCACTTTCTGAATCTGAATATCAGCAGTGGACCGTTGTTTCTCCAGTAAATTGCATTGGCAGATCCAACTCGATTTTGGTGTAGCCGTCAATGATGTTTGCAAGCGCTTCCTAGTAGCTGCAAGCCGGGCTGGATACGTTCCATGTGACAAAGTCAAAAAGCCTTCTGCGACAATGGGATGGAGTTAATCTTGTAAAATGCAAAGCATTCCTGAATGTAGGCGCAAACACGCCTTGCTCTCATTTGTGGCTGTGATGCAAAACCTAAATCGCGAAGGCTGTGGTGTGATAGACAAGTCGAGCAACATATCTGTTTTCTTAGCAACCTTACACTGGAATCCTATTAGTTGTCACCTCATTGTTTATGACCAGGCTTGGAATAACTAAACACCCCCCAAACAACACATATTAATTGAGAATTAGCACCTGTTAGCATCTTTTAGCCTTCAAAACACAGTGTTTTCGCACGAATTTCGACGATGATGTGCCCAACTTCCCATCCCCCCCGGGCCCCGCAACGCGTCCTGCAGGATCTTGAACTGAGCACCTGCCGGCCCAAGATGGACCATGAGGTGCTTAAAGCAGGGTGATATTGGAGATCTGAACAGAGAATTTGGGGATACATGATGATTCTTAGGGATAAACTTCTATGAGCAAGGTGTTGGCATGTATATGTATATAGCAATATGTTCACTTGAGTCGCAAGACTCATCCATCAAACAACTCAAAGCACACGCAAACGCCAGTAGCGTTGCAACTGTATAAATCCCACATAAGACACATGTTTTATTTATCATCCTATTCTATCCAGGCCAACCGCATGGAAAACGATAGATTCGATTACCTTTCATGACGCTTCTTAAGGTGGGCCATAGCTCCCGCCCACCGCGCCTGTTTTGTCTGGATGGCCCTTTCCCAGCCATTGATGTGACACGAAAATTGAGAGAAATGTTGCTTGGCATTCAACGATCAAACCTGCCTTCCTCAGCTCCTTCGCGGGGGAACCCTCCGGAAACATACAGAATGGTCTATTGAGGGATCATCATTCCAGGTAGGAATGGCTACAACGTATTTGAAGCGGCTTTGAAAAGTTGATCCACGTAGATATCTCCTTTTATGTTCCAGATATGCACCACCAACACAATGTCGGCTCCTGATGGTTCTGCAAGCACTTCATATTTAAGAGATTCTGCATATGAACCACCCACATCCTTGGATGAGCGTGCGTTCGCTTTTTCTTTGAGAGATTTTGCAAACATTTGCAAACCACCCACCAATCCGTGGGCAAGCGAATGCTTGCTTTCCAACTTGCCTCCCACAATAGGCATCCGGAAAAAAACTACTCCATTTCATCCCAAAATGAAGTAGAGAAGTTCTCAACGTCAATGGAAAGGGGTTTTGGATGCGCGCAGGACATGATATCATATTATATCATCCTATGTATTTTCCCGTGTCTACATGTCCATTTATGGTCCCTATATAGATCTTTTTTCGTATAAACAAATAGGGATTTCCCATGGATCCCTGTTTTTAACCAGTGGTCTGGTCACCTTTCGAACATCTACCATGGGGAGCCATCTTCGCCAGGCTGCGGAGCCAATTGCTCATGACGCGCCATGGGTACCGCATCCATGGCTTCCATTCGGGCAGGGTCCGGTTCGAGCCAGTTCAAACAGCTAGGGCCAGGTAAACCCTGAATCCATTTTATTACCGGGTCTGTAAAAAAGAACTCGGAAAAAACATGATAATAGATATTGACAAATACTGAGGGATTTTGAGGCATCCTATTTTCAGTCAAGCCCACATATGTACTTTGTTTTATCTTTTTCTGCAACAACCTGAAACCATTTCGATCCATGAATTGATTCAAGGGAAAGGGTGTCCGAGACCCCCTGATTGTTTTTCCAGCGTCCTGCTTAGAGTTTTCTTTTGCTTTTCCATGTTGTGCCTCAAACCGATTCTGGGAATCCGGGGACTGTTTTTCTGTACTTTCTGGCCATCTTTTGGCATGGCTTGCCGGAAAATCCGCCCTGGGTTGCCCAAAGAGATGAGATCTCCTCCCTTTTAGAGGTGACTCCCATTGATCTTGAGCAAATGAGACCAATCAACTTCACTCCTCAACTGGAAGAAATAAGATGAAATAAGGCATTTCCGGGATGACAGCCCCAAAATAAAAGCATCATCAATGGTGAGGTGGTGTTTCCAGGTTGCTACTGTATGACTTACCTGTTCCCTCGCGACAACAGGTTCCATCCATGCTAGAATGAACCTAGATTCATGCCATAATCTATGATTCTGTCATTCCACTCCTACCAGAAGAAACCTAGCGGAAGCTGACTCCCATCATATCTACATGATCAAGGAAACACCAACCTCAAGTTGCTGCTAGGAACCACATGGAAGTCGCCACCGATTCAAACCAGCATAAACCAACTGCAGGGTCTCAAATATATCTGCACACCATCCACTGTCCCAGTCCCCTGTCCCACCAGCATCTAAACCTGCACGAAGCTTCCTGTTTCTTCAACTAAAATCTGACCATGATCTGATATGAATCGGAAGTCTGTGGGTTGCCTATCACTCAATTCCATCTGTCATTGGATGCCCTTCTCCTGCATCCAACAGGGCACTTGTGGGATTCCCATGGAATTCAAACTTACATAATTAATTCTCATTGTGGCAAAAAACAGGGTCCCCTATCCCAATGTTTCACGACAACGACACCGACTTCCACTTGGGAGGATCCTCAACGCTTGCGACATGGCCTTTTAAGGTCGGCAAGGTGCTGAAGAGATTGTTCCCGAACATCGAGGCTGCTTCACAGATCATGGCCTCAAAAAGCCATGCCACCGTGCTGATCCCAAATGCTGATCCCAAATGCTGATCCCAAATGCTGATCCCAAATGCTGATCCCAACATGGTGCAACCAAGGGATACCCATCTGAACAACAGGGGATTCCATGTCCATCTAATTGGATCTACAGATTGTCCGAGGAAGTGTCGGATGATGGCCTCGGACTTTGGACAATGAAGAACATTGAAGAACGGCAACCAAGACTGCTGACGAATTGGATATATATATATATGATTATATATGTACATATATAATATATGTATATTATATATATATATGTTCATCTTTTTGGTTCCCATGTTGACCCACCGACCTCTACGAATCTGGCAATTTGGGGTTTCTGGAGTAAGCACGCCCTCAACTGCCTTAGCAGCTTCGACTGGTCATGACTGGCCATTATACCTTGTTACTTGAGAGTTCTTGTACCTGACAATTCAGGACAGTTCAAATTTGTAGTGTATAGATGTGTACAGTATAGTCGTTATAATTTCATGTTGCCAGCTGCCCAAGGACGAAATGGTTGGGATCAAGGCCCCCTTTGCCGGCCCTGGGGCTCCCCGACGGCAATGGAAAAGATCGATCGTGTGCAGCGCTGTTGTTTTTCTCTTAGACTTTGAGCCGAAGCTTCAAACGGGACATCAACAGTGAATCTCCGCATCACCATCAAGATCAACAGCAATATTCTCCTGTTATCCTCATCCTGATACTGATCGTCATCCTGCTCAACACCAGCACCAGCAGCTTCACCATCATCACCATCACCATCACCATCACCATCACCATCCAAGTTCGGACGCAGTCAGGCACCCTGCTTTTCCATTGACTTCAACTTCAGGACATTGGCGTTTTCCGTTGCGCGTCACTGTGACGTCACTTCTGCTTCTGCCGCAACTCCGCCAAGAAGTAGACGAAACGCAGCTGCACCGCAAGGATCACCTGGGTTCCGAGTCGGTGCTGAAAGGATGGACGGTGGCTTCCAGCTATGTTTCCTATTGTTGGTACCACTTTCCATGTATGACACAGACTTTTCGGATAATATCATATGTATTCAGATGTGCGGCACATGGTTTTGTTTTGCTCAACAAATCGTCCTCAATTCGTCCCCCTCAGATTCTGCGTGGAGACAGAAAGTGCACATCTCCGAACATCAAAAACCTTGAACCCAGGGGAATCCTGGGAAACATCCTGACAATAAGGAGAACAAGTTGTATGGGTGGGACGTTCACCTACCGTTTGAAGGTTTTGAACCATAATCTCAGGAAGTATATGTTTTCTTGTTAAAGTATCTACAGAACATAGCTTTTCTGATCCAGAGTAACAGGGTCACCCCCAAAACATGCCTCAGGTTGGCTCAGTGATTTAATTTTGTCACACATGTTACTGAAATATCTTGTGGTAAGAACACATATGACAATACTTTTTACTTTTGAAGGATATTGAATAAGATATTACTTTTTCGAGATACATGGAGTTGGCTTTAGCGTTAATTTTGTAAGCTTTAAATCGGCAGCAAGTGGCACCTGCCACGTCATCATAGGCTTACTGCAGCTGACTCGTTGCTTTGGAAGAAACTGATCAGCAAGAAATTCACCGGCGAACCAATGAGATTTGTCCCAAAATGACGTGCTCCATTCCATCCAATGGTCAGACACTTCTTTTCCTATTTCTTCAATGGCCACAGATTGGGCGAGACCTAGATCCGTCACAAAATCGGACACAGCCGTAGAACTTTTATCTCGAACTAGTCATCTGCACCATGTATCCACATATTTGGACATATTGGGCGGACCATGAGCCCCATATAAACCCCATCAACCACTCCGTCATTGGTGCTCAAGGTGCCGTGGTGCTGACGTACAGCAGCACCTTGCCATAGATCTCCAGCATTGGCGAAGCCACAGAGGGCAGGTGCACCTAGTGGTAGTGAGGCTGTTGGGGCCCCTGGGGCCCTTGAGAATGGGTTACTCATTGAGGTTACTAGTTGAACCATGGATAATAGATATTAATTGCTATGGTTGATATGATTATAATAGTAAATATCCCATCAAATAGTTATGACTAAACAGTGTTTACCCTCCTGTAAACTAACATAGATATGGATAACCCACGATAAATGTAGATCATTTTCCAAACAGGAAACCATGGATTTTCAACATCCATGGAAACGTTCACCCCAGGGTATAATTATTCAACTTGTTAACTATAGTTATAGCTCCCTGGCTACCCTTGATTACCTGGGAGGGAATGGCTAAATAAAGAGGCAACATATGGCAGACCAATTTTCCACCCCAACAGTGGATATATTCTACATATAGGTTGGAGCAGCCCTGTGATAATGGCTTACTACATCTTTGCTGAAAAAATATGCCCTCTTTTTGAGGACACATTCATGGATTTATAATGTTTAAGGAGCAAAGTGTAGCTTCAACGAGGAAGCCTCCAGTTCTACTTGCCTATCAACCCATCCAACCTATATGATAATATATCTACCATTAACCCTAGATATATTTAAAAAGCACCTTCACCCATCTTGGGACGCGCCTTGTGGATTGTGGAACCCCTTGTCATGGGAATATCATTGGCAAATAGACGTGGACTATGATGCAGCTGGATCGGTCTTCAAATCAGGCACACCCAAGATATGAACTGTGTCCTTGTGAAGTGAATACTGGAGAAAAATGAGGGTTGAAACCCTGGGATGGGGGTTCCAAATCCTGAGACCCAATATAGGTTGATTTCAGGAACAAAAACACACAGGACATCCTGGTGTTTCTGATCATGAACATACCATGAAATACAATGAGATCAGAGTTTTCACATGTTTTCACTCAACTTTTCCCTTTGAAACCCCTGAACCAGTTTCAGCAAACAAACAGAGAACTTGAACACCAGTTGAGGGATGGCCCCCAGGCATTGCCTGAGCCAGCAATGCTGCGGTGGCCGTGGACGCCAGGGGAAAGGTAAAGGAAACGAAGCCTCGTTTCGTGTCCGGTCAACCCGGGGCTGGTAGCTGGGGTTCATGGCATACCATGGCAGAAAAAGACCAAGCTCATCATTGCCAGTCAGCTCAGGGTAAAAGCAGCCACTTTATACCATTTTCATGTGTTTGATAGGGTTATAGGTGATGGTCATTCTGATTAATTACCGGTTCATATGCTGCCATTCTTTCTTGTATGGCAATTTTTCTGGAATGGTCGCTCTTGCCGCCAATGTCAGCGCAGCAGGTAGTGATCGCGGCAAGTGGCTGGGGTGAAAGCTGGTGGCCCATAGAGAACGCCTGGCGTGAGGGATGGGTCACAATGGGATATCCCAAAATAGGATCATAAATCTGTGCATTCCCAAAGCCTGCCCTGTTTGACCATAACTATACCATACTATGCCCATCTGTCCATCTGTATCTTGTATAGGTATCTTGCCGACATACTGGGACAATCCCTGAGACTAGTAAACCGTTTCTAACCCCTTATGAACTGAGATATTTTGGGGTTGTGACCCAGTCACTCTCCATTTGCTTACTAACTTCAGGGATGATGCCAATATGTGCCTGCAAAGTCATAAACCTGATCCAGGTTTAACATCTACAGGTTTTGTCTAATACCTAAGATTTGATGGTTAATGAAATCATTCTTCCCAGTAGAATTGCAATGTTTGGCGTCCACAACCTATACCTGGTATACCTGTTTCGGACAAACCCAATGGCTTCAGATTTCAACGGGCTTTGATTTGAGCATCTGTACATTTTCAACATACAATGTGGTGGGTGACCACTAATATCACCAATTAGTACAAAAAACACATCCTCAAAAACAATCTTAGGGATATGACAGCTGAACTTCAAACATGTTCCTCTTTCAGCTATGGTTCCCGTAGGTCGATTTGATCAAATAAACCGTGTGATTTTTGAGGTCCAACATTTCAGTCAATTTGAGACCACCCTAAGCCATTTGGTCTTTCCAGTTGGCCATAGGATTTTGGTCACAGTTTCATATCAACATAGATCAGCCATCCATTTAACCATCCATTGTATAACAATTCATTATATAACCATCCATCAACCATCCATTTTACCTTCCATTGCCACTAACCATCCATTAACCATCCATTGGCCATCCATCAACCATCAATTCACCATCCATTTGGTCCATGCACCATGAATTTTGGCCATTTCTTGGGCCCCCCAAGTTCTTTGGATCGGGGAAAAACTCACCGCCCACGGCTAGGCCTCACCCACAAGAGTACCAAGGTCACCCAGAAGGAGATGCTACTATCCTTGGAGGCTGGGTCAATGGCGATCAACTTAGAGCAAGGTCCCCCCAAAAATGGAACAGGTGACACGACTACATAACTTACCTAATCTATCCTAATCTTACATCTATATGTTTGTCTTTTTCCAGTAGTTTCTATCAATGACTTAGGCACCTGTGACCGGTGTAGCATCCCTGGACCCACTGGGCCCAAGATTTTCTGCCAAGGCTCTGCGAAGATCGCTAGGCCAACCAGGTCCCCGCCGGGTTTGCCTCGTCCACTTTTCCACTCGGTCAGGAATTTGGAGGTACAAATACAAACACATTGATTTCACAGCTGGTTTCACAAGTCCAAAATATTCCAAAATGCCTTTCGTGAGTTTTGTTGGTTTTCTATATAATCGGCTTGGTTTTTCAAGGGTTCGGGTTCAAGCCAGGCCGCAAATCTAGACAAATAACAAGAACTCACAAGCATCAAAAAAGCATCTGGTGTCGCTAGTGACTGGGCCAGGGAAAAGGTTATGGATTCGACATCCACCGTGGCTTTGATACCAACCTGTCAAGATTTGTGTGTGTGTGTTTTCTTAAATGGGTATTTGCATGTTTTTACATGATTTTACTCTATGGGAGTTTCTTACAATGGGGGATCCCGGAATCCCAAAAACCATATGTCTTCAGGTACCCCTATTTTTAACATTTTTAGGAACCCTGCATATTTTACTCTCAGGATTTAACTAGCGGGACCACAGAGTCTTTGCCAGTGCACTTGGACAGTGTGAAGTTGGCCCTGTAAAATCATCAGAGTCCGAAGGAGGGTCATCCTGGGTCCGATGAAACGCCTCTTGAGAACGACTTCATCTTCTCGACTTCAAGATTTGTCGTAGCTTCCAGCATACTTCCATTTCATTCTGTGGAATCAAAGTCTTCCAGGGCTATTACCATCACTCGTTTGCCACCATTTGTCAGCCCTGTAAAACAGCCCGGCGCCGCTTGATGGCAAAGGTACCGATGCTCAAATGAACCACGGTAAAGAATGAAGCCTCAAGCCACGGGTCAGGATTTGGGCAGGATGGTATCCATACATCGACTGTAGGACTGTTGGACCCAGCTGGAAGAAAGTCACGACTGTGGATGTCTTCCATTGAGGAGACGCGCAAGATGACATCTGAGCCTTGGCCTCTGTTTATCGCAATGGAAGAACTTATGGGGTATCCCCAGTCATCTGGGCCCCAAAATATGGTCCCCCAAACAAGATACCATCCACTGCAGTTCAAGAAATCCATGGCACTTGCAAGATATATTCCCATGATATCCTGTGATATCCTAGATATGCTAGTTGAATCCTCTTCAATCCCTTTATTGTTTGGTCTTCGAATTCCATACACTGCGCAATTTTGGAGCCACACATCCCCTACTGTAACTTTCAAATATTTCAAGCCAACGGTTGCAACATATTCAGTAGTAACTCATCCAGCTGATCAGACTCAGTTTACCTTCCGTTGACATAGCTGTATGGACAATGGCCAATTTTGTTCGATGAATAGCCCATGAAAAAGGGTGAGTTTCTGTAAACTGTTCAAGTACCAGAGGATCCATTCCCATTTCCGAGGAGTTTTCCCCAGTTGATGGTTTCAACCCATAGTTACACCACATAAAACCATCCGTTTTTCCCATGAAATGCCCATTTTTTGCGCCCAAAACTGGTGTAGATTCGCCGCGAGACCGGCGCCATGAAGGTGGCCATCGCCGCGTTGGGCGCCACACTGCGCCGTTGGGACCAGAGAAACAGACCTGGGCACGGCTGGAGGATCATCCCCCATTCGTACACCTAGGGATATTCCATGACTATCCAAATCTATCATATATATATATATTATATTATATATATTTTATATATAAATAAATATATATATATATATATGACTATCCACTGGATTATAATTAGTACAAACCGGTTGGATGAATGAAATATCACATATAAATAATATGTATGAATGAATACACATATGTTTGTATACATGTGATTCTCACGGGGTGCAGCAGAACAATGCCGGACTACCAAACAATTTGAGAGACCTGCATGCAATGGCTCGAGAAAGTCTCAGCCATCAAAAAAGAAGTGATCAAATGTATTCCATGTGTTATTTCTCTGGGTTACAACAGGTTATAAACCACTTGCTAGCTACGATTCATAGCTCTGGTGGGGACTTCAATATATCAAAGGGTGAATTAGTCCGATTAACACCAACCAGTTACGAACCGTGGGAAGATCCCACGCAGGGTATGGGAGAAGTGGGGTAGAACCAGCCAAAGCTGGGGGGATTAAGATGATTATATAACCTTAAAAAATAGGGTAATTACAGCAGAACACCCGAGATATATCAAAACAGATATGAAACAGCAAAGTTTGCGAGCAGAGTTTGCGTGTAACATGGTGCAACCCTCAAACATTGGATGGTTTTGCAACGTACCGTTCTTTGCATAAGATTATTATCATAAGAATATGATTGACAATCCGAAGGTCTAAGCGCATTATCTTTATATCATCCGAAAGGAACTCATAAATCGGTATGCTCTCAGCACTCACTTTGTCACATCATTGACCACGCCCTGGTGGAACCTGTTGAAGGCAGACCATCATGACCCGAATCATGGCCTCTTTTGTGCGGCCCAAGGGTCGATAGATCACAATCAGCTTCACAGGGAGGTAGATCACCTTCTGGCGTTGCGTTTCCCAAATCATCTTGGGCGACGTATGTTGCAACCAAGACATACTGCTGGTATCTGCTGGTGACAAACATGGAACCGTATGGAAGCAGATGTCATTGGACAGTGGGATGCTTCCCGGAATTGGGATTGTTGCAATGTACACAGCGCATAATTGCAGTTACAATCATCTCTTACGTCATCAGTGACAATACAAACAGCGAGTATTTCAGGGATAATCACGATATAATTAACAATATCCCTGTTATATCCCCACTTCATCCCCGCTTATATTTGTTAGATCCATTTCAATCTGACTGACCAGCAAAAACATCCCGCAGGGTCGGGAACTGAACGTGCAGTCGTTGCGATTTCATGAATTCATCTTGAGAAACGTGGTATGTACATGTATTTACAGCGTTTTTGAGACGTTGGCAAGCACAAAATGTACGTAATTCCAATGTGTTTTGGATTTTGCCTGTGTTTTCTCAGGTAAAATGGCATTTTTTCATGTTTTGGGGGGTCCCAAAAACGAACATTATTTTTGAAAAATGCAATTTTACATCAGTTTTTTTTTTTGCATTTCCACTCGTGTGAATCGCTTTCTCATTCTTGACCTCTGTATCTTGTGTTCGCTTCCAGCAGCTATGAACAGGTGACTCACATGAGAGCAAGTGGAGCTTGATTGCCTATGTTCTCTCAGGCAAAATTGTGTTTTTAAATGTTTTTGCGGTTCCACAACAGACCATTTTTTTTTGCAACATTGTCTGACGTGAAAACTCGCGCCATTTTCTTCGTTCTTCTTCACTTGAGACGCTTCAGTTCACTCCCAAAGGTTATTTGAGGAAAGGTTGTTTGAGAAAAGGTTGTGGCGCAACATCAAGAACGTGACAAAGGTTACTTGAACAAGTCCATAGCGTAACATCAAGCACGTGCCAAAGGTTGTTTGAGGAAAGGTTGTGGCGCAACATGAAGCACGTGTCAAAGGTTACTTGAAAAAGTCCATAGAGTAACATCAAGAACGTGTCAACCGTTACTTGAAAAATATCATACTGTAGCTAACATCAAGAACGTGTCAAAGGTTACTTGAACATGTGCATAGCGTAACATCAAGAACGTGCCAAAGGTTACTTGAACATGTCCATAGCGAAACATCAAGAACGTGTCAAAGGTTATTTGTGAAAAGGTTGTAGGGTAGCATCGAAAGCATGTTGAGACGCAGGCAAAAGGACGTTATTAGCCTCCCCACCCCACCCCACCCCACCCCACCCCACCCCACCACATCAATTGCATCAACATACCACCGGATCGAAAATCAACTTGGAAAAGCCATAAGATAGAACATGTGCACGCCTACACGTGCAGTTTTTGACCCGGTAGCAAAAACATCCCCCCAGATCAACCCCTTGGCGCCCAGTTACAATGGTCAGCCAAAATGACCATGGAACCAAGAGGGCCTTGAGCCACTCAGGTCCTTGGCAGGTTTTTAAGGGCCGGGCCGGCCCCGAAGAACGGGCAAAGAAAAAACAACATTTTCTTTGGGAATGATGTGGTATACATTGGTATACTATCATATACTATCCATTAACATGAACATGTTTAGTATCACCATATAATATGGCATAATTAAAGACCAGGCCACTCATTTTCTTGGGATTTGGTAAACAATCAGTTTGATGGAGGTCTAATCAATGGATTCATATCTATTAGGTTGCCAATTCAATATCACAGTATTTGCCCATTAATACTACCAATGGATTCACATTGATTGATGGTTTGTCTGAAAATATGGTATACTATCCATTAATATGGCTATATTCATAGGGAAATTGGGGAACACCAACCTGAATGGGCACATAATATGACATAGTATGAACTAGTAACTAATGGGATGTACATACTGAGATATAATTAGATTGTAGAACCAACAACGAATGGGATTTGGACTGTCTGAAAATGGGGTATACTATCCATGAATTTGGCTATATCTCACTTGGGAAATGGATCATAGGCCCCTGGATTTGGATGTTTTGTCTCCATTTTCAGACAAACCCAGTTCAAGCCAGAAACATTAGGATTTTCAACTGACACACAGAAAAATTGGGATCTTCACCCACAACATTGGGATTGAACCAAAATAAGAGAATGAGGACACCAGCAGTCAGGGAACCACCCACACGTTCTGGGGGTGGATCATGGTGGACCTGTACCTACTATATTACATGGAGTGATAAGATCCCAGACCCATCTTCGTCTTGTGGAGCTGGTTCTACAATTAGCTTAGCTTTCCAGTTGGATGTTGTCTCAGGTCAGTAAACAGGAGCAACAAGTCACCTTTAAGTTGTGCGGATCATTCGACCTGTTGACCTTGTCATTGTCAAAGAGGTGGAAAAAACATGATTGGAAACTGTGTAGAGTCGAAGAGAATCCTGTGCATGGGGCAAAATCAATCACCCCATTGAACACATGGCGAATCCAAATATAAACAGATTGCCGCAGTTTAAGCAACCAGAAAAGGTTGCTAACATGCCTTGATATGTTTCCAACAACAGTTGTGGATTTGTTGGCCTTCTTTTTCGGGAAATGATCAATTCTATTGGAGGTTTCCTCAAATGGAGGTTACCCCCAAATCATCCAAGTCATTAGACTCATTAGACCATTTTGGCATTGAACCCTATGGTTTTGTTATCCCCCATTGGTTTTGTGTTAAAGTATCCCCTATCTTAGGAAATCTCCATTCAATTCCATGGCCAGCTCCCCTCTCTTGGTGGCATCCCCACTCTTGTGGCATCCCCGCTCTTGGCCAAGTGTTGCTCGCCGAGGGTCCAACAATCGATGCTGACATGTTGGTCATGCCGAACAGCAAAAGGCCTCATCTATATTATGATTCTGGTCAAACTTCGGGCTGAACCAGTAGACGAGGCACATGAGATATCTGGAGACTACCTCTGGGAAAGCTCCCTTGGACCTATTTGAGTGGATTTATTCAAGGCTACGAAGAATCCCCACCGCTCCAAGTGCACCTGGAAACCAGGATGGGTCTGGCAGGAGGCCCTTCCTTAGCTCAGGCAATGACTTGGAACATCATGGGACCTTCAATTTTAAGGAAGCTAAAAGTGAATTTACACCACCAGAGAGCAATTCAAATAACAAGCTGTATCTATATATATATACACATCTATGTATATATATATATATGTATATATATATATGTACTTATGTACCATCAAACAATGCTGGCATAACACGACACATAGACATAAACATATACACACATGCACACATACACACACATGCACACACACACACAGTTAAAAAGCATGTAATCAAGTTATCAGCCAAAAAACCCAATGCAAAACAGGACCAAAGCAAAAGGAAAACTCGTCTCAATTCAGTTGGTGTTAGCAATTCTGGTCAGTTGTTTCAACCCATGCAAGCCAAGGTTAGCATAATTCCAACAACTAGAATTGATTTCAAATGGCAGTATCCAGATAGGTATAATAGATGGGTCATCAACCAGCCAGAATCTGTGACACAGCACATATAAAAAGCGGGCCAACTCACCAAGCATCCGTCGATTCAGCAGCGCGAAACGTACTGCAGTGAACACCAATAGGACGTGGCACACTAAAATCAGAAACCTCAGCGAATGTGGTAAGAAAAAACAGGGCCAGGGGGAAGGCCACAAGATGTCCTCTTACTGGTGCCCAGTAGTGAATGCGGAATGGGATGATAGTTAATAGTTTATCAAAGATCATTCCATGTCATTCCCTCTTACCTACTAAGCACCAGCAAGACATTGGTGAAGGAATTCGCGGACCAGATTCTCCTTCCTTCTACCCTCCGGTAAACGTTTACAGTTTGCGAACTTGAAAATGGCCATAGAAATTTCGTGGATTTTCCCGTTAAAAATGGTGATTTGCCATAGCTATGTTAGTTTACCAGAGGGTAAGATCCTTTGTGACAAGTTGATGAATGTGTTCATGTGAGCAGCGTAAAGAACCTACTGGACAATTCTCGAAACATCTCGAAACCATGGTTGGTTGATCGCGATTCTCAGCGCATGGGATAATCCCAAATATCCCCAAGATATACAAGGTATGTATATGTACACATATACATACACATATGCATATACATACACATACACACACACACATATGTATACACACATATATATATATACGCACAAATAAAAATAATTATGTGTATATATATATATACATATGGACAAGTAAATATAATTATGTGTACATATATATAACACACATATTTATATATGTATAACATATATATATATATATGTAATATACATATACAATCAGCAACCACCTGGTGTTTGTAAAACTGCTCAATTTGAAGAGCCCCCCGCCATCCTGGGCCCGTTCAAGCTGCTGCGTGGTCAGCAGGTCCAAGATCATCTGCTGCCTCAGGCGTACAAGCAGGACCTGCCAGCGGCGCGCCATTCACGGGTCAATCATCATTTTTACCATGAGAAGAAAGAAGGATTGACCAGAAAAATGATGATTTACCATTTTTTTTAATGAAAATGATGATTGTACATTGTCTACATTTTCTTCATCATTTCACAGGTTGATCTTCATCATTAGACATCATATGGGTATTGTTTTGAGATGGTTCAAGTTTGGTTGCCTAAAATTGAATGGTTCATACTGAAAGGGCACCGCAAATCTGCGGTCCCCAGGCTTTAAAATTTGAGCCATCCCTGAATTTTCCATTCTGAAATCCTAACTGTAAATCCCAGTTTTTATTGTAAAAAACCAACAATTGATGCTTACACCCCGGTTAAATTCCACTTCTTGATGCTTAAATACCGATTCGTGATGCCAAAATGCGCATGTTGGGATACAAGGTGGGGCCAATGATGTTTGTGGGTTTATGAACCCATTCACTATAGATATATCTATCATAAACCATGGTTTACTATGGTTTATGACAGATATATCTATAGTGAAGAGGTTCATAAACATCATAAACCATAGTAAACCATCGTTCACCACCAGTAGGTGTCCATCTTCCATAAGCCCAACCGCCTGCATCGCCGCTGGCCCCCCACTCAACGCCGCCAGCGTGGCAGGCTCGCTGGCGTCGCGGAGGAAGGCGCGCCAGTGCAAGGCCTGAAAGACGCGTGGCAAAGGCGTCGGTACAGCACTGGGGAACTCAGTAGTGAAACAACAAAACATGGAGTTTAACCATCCAAAACTTGTCTACTTTTGGGGTAGACCCATTTTAGATATTTTAGGAAACCCTGAAATATGTTAGTAGAGCAATCATAAACCTCCCACATAGATTGATAAAGTTTATAGTTTTTCTACCACCCATGAATATGGTAAATTTGGGGATGGTTTACTATTGCTTGCGAACATTAATTGATGTATCACGTAAACAACTCACCAAATAAATCATGGATTTGGGGTGACTTCGTTTTGTGTTTAGATGTGTTTAGCAACCAACAAACCAGTAAAAATTGTTTTCTTGAACATATATACATGAACAACAAGTGAGGATGTTTACCAACCCACAAGGGGGGCCAATTGTATTCAACCATCGGACACTAGAATTTTGGAACAATGACGGGTCTTCAAAACAATTTGACGGGGTAAAAATGTGGATACACTTCACCGTCGTGAACGAGTTGTTCAGCAATAATCTGATGGGTGTAGGGTAAGGAACAACAAGCATAGTGACATTCAAGAAGGGGTATGAAAGGAATCAATTTCGGGGTAGTTACTTCAGCTCAGTGCACAGTCTCACATATGAGACGAATGTTGGAGAGGAATTTTGCACTGCATAAGAAACATGCATGGTGATGTAATAAACAAACATGGACATGTGTTGTACATAGCTAACCACTGCTACTGGGGATATAGCAAAATGAAAATACAG
Source organism: Symbiodinium sp. clade C Y103 (assembly GCA_003297045.1). NCBI lineage: Eukaryota > Dinophyceae > Suessiales > Symbiodiniaceae > Cladocopium > Cladocopium sp. clade C. The sequence continues at coordinate 293,450 of BGPT01000227.1, forward strand.
CATGATAGAGCCGCAGTGGAGCCAACAAACACAGGGGAATGTGACCAACATCTCTTTCAAACTTCCCACTTGTTTTATTTGCTTCCAGCCGATTCCAGCCCCATCTTTCGTGGATAGCAGGTCCCACAAGTGACATTGGTAGCGGCCGAGATACCACTTTCATGCCATAGATGGCAAGAAACCCACCAGCCACCTGCGGTGCGAGCCATGTTGGGATGGTCCCCGAAAGATGCATGGCGAGTTACGTTGCGTTGCACCGTTGCCCCGCTATGGAACTGGGATGGGAACAAAACCAATTACAATCTCTATCTATGCATTGCATATGAGATAGGCGATATAGATCGATAGAGGATATGATGTATTCATATTTCAGGGATCATGAAAAAGTATGTCCTAGTACTACGGCAGTTGCCATCACTTATCTAGAGACATTGATACGCACGAATTAACTATATTTCTCCAGCTCAACTTTACCAGTCTCTGTATGTTCAGGTGACCCGAGGTATCGCTAGCCGCGTCACCGAAAATCTACAACAGTTGCCACCTCCACTGTGGAAAAACATGACGAAATCTGGACCTCAAATACCCGTCTTTTGCCGGTCCAAGAAACCAGTGCTACTCAAACCATTGAAACCATTAACCTAAGAGTTGACCAGCATTTTGGTGTGCAGCACTATTTCTTCATCTCAGGGTGGCGAATGAAATGGGCACAGGATTCCAATGCCCTACTAGTGGTACACTCTAGAACTTCTTCAATCAGTCCAAACTTTGGTCATTTGTTTGTCCTGCTTTTCAGAGCACTCTCAGGTCGCAACCACTCAACATCAAGTTTGTATCACACTTGTTCACACTTGGATGATATTCACAAAATCCATTCAACTGGCCATTCAACTACTTCTTGGTCTCACATCACTTTATTTAAATCTCAACTATTCATCACATAAATATGTGTATATACATAGTTATACGCAGGTATACATAGATATACATGGATACACATGGATATACATAGATATACATAGATATACATACTTGAACTCCTGATCTCCATTTCAGACCCCATCCTCCCCCCATCTCTCCATGGCTCACCAGGCACCACAGCTCTGGCAAGACGCCAGCGGCACCGCCAAGTACCCAGGCGCGCGCTAGGCCAGCAGAGCCCAAGGCGAGAGCACAGAGTTGCGGGGGAAAACCTGGCGATTTCCATGGGAAACTCCTGGGGAAACGGGTGCAGAAACCCATGGTGAGGATTTACATTTATTCGGGATTTTAGAGAGAGAGAGAGAGAGAAATTTTTTTATTGGGATTTAAACATCAAGAGGGACTTAACTACCAAAAATGGATAAAAATTGGGCGTAATCTGGGGATTTCATTGGGGATTGGTATGCTTTTTTGGTGATGGGAATCTGAATTCCACTATCCTCAGCATCTCTTCTAAAGGATTTGATTGCTTGATATTACTTGATGTTAGTTGATGTCAGCACTGTCGGCAATTTCTTGCAACGTCAAGTATATCTCCAGACGCTGGCAGGGGACGCCGCTGGGAACGGGGGCAACCTTCATGGGTCACCGTCTGTGTCGGTTCATCCCATGAAATCCATGCGGTCTCCACTCAGTGGTGGAGCCTTGGAAGATACGCACTTGGGGGATACATGGCGTCAACGATTTGTGGAATGCCAGATGGAGGGTTGACCTAGCAACACGGACAGCTACAGCTGTTCATAGCTGTTCTGGGAAACTTTGACACCAACCATCCCCATTGCATGGAACTTGCGCAACCTGAGCCCCTGCTTCAACTAGCAGTGTGTGCGCCAACATATAGCAAAACATCATATCAGTTTCTGTGTGCAAAGATTGAAAGCCTTGGCTCAGGTTGGTTCGTGCAATTTCAAATTCGGTGAGGTGCAACTTACCAAGCAATCATGGCAGTGTGCGCAGCCCTTTCAAACATGGCCGGTGAGACACAGGTGGTCTCGCAGCGAAGGCACAGGGCTGGTACACTGCAGCGTGCATAAACCGCCACGGTACAACCATGGCTACGGCCAGGAATTTCCAGGGCTTCCATGCTTTCGGTCGGGCCTGGAGCTTCAAAGTGGTGGGAACCACCTTCACCGGAACTGCTGGTGCAGTCAGATCCATCTCCAACATAACATCCACATCTTGTGGAGTTTTGATTCGCATTGGAATCTTTGCAATTTCGTCATTGAGGTCTTCAGGCCGGCACTTCATGATCTGGTGCCTGCTCGACAGCAACAAATTTGATGCAAATCTAAGTGGCACTCCTGGCATTTTATCCAGGAGGATATGATGCCACAGCCTTGCAGCGGCATCTGCAGGCAAAACATTCACAAAAATATCGATCATCCAATTTTGGATGATCATTGGAAAAAAATCAACATCCGCTTCGGTGAGCTTCACCGCCATCTCTTGGCTCACATCGCGCACCATGCAGCGTAGCTGCGCAGCGGTGCTTTGAACAGCCTCGAAAAGCTTCATGGCGTCCGTATGGAACATCTTTTCCTGGGCGTGGCACATGAGATGGACGAACGTCAAAAACAGTAGGGGAAGACGAGGGCATGATCCTTCAGAACAAAATCCATGGATAGCAAGTGGTTTATCAA
>BGPT01000227.1:301070-313654 GCA_003297045.1 Symbiodinium sp. clade C Y103
TGATATCGTCCAAATTGATGCTTTACTGGGGCAGCTACCCAGCATCACACGAAGCACCTTCGACCACATCCAACATGGATCTCTTTGGAACATCTTTTTTGGTGCCTGAAAAGGGACGCGGGATGACACGAATCTGCTGCTGCGAGTTGAGTCTTTGGTTTTGCAGGATCCTGGACATGGAAGTGATCGTCAAAACTCGAATATGTAGGCATATCTAGAACACCTTTGTACGATACCATTGAAATGGTTAATCAATCCCAATGGTCCCTATGGGGACTGGCACAACTGTCCACCCAGCAGCACAAAATCGATTTGTTGACGTGAGGCCAAATAGCAAAGGCCTCAAAGACATCCATACGGATGTCTTACAGTGAAAAAATCACCATAGAACTCGCATGAACTATACAATATATATATATATGTACATGGTAACCGGTACATTCCTTGATTAACACATGATATAAGTATATATATATATGTATATATAATTATATAATATTATATACATAGACATATATCATATACATATATGTATCATACTCCATAGACATCACTTGACTTATAGAGCTACTCCAGGCCGCCAAGACACTTGCCGCAGCCGAGGACTTTGCTTGGGCGGCACTGGGCTCGGACACATCTGGCACGCTTGGGCAGCACAAGGGGACCGTGATTTCTTTGCCATTTTGAGGCTACCTTACTAATTGTAGGGGATCCAACGAAGGGGCAACCAGTATTGACCCTAAATGGGGCAGAGGGCTAATAGGTAAACCCCAGTCCCAAAAGAGATCATGAAATCATAGATTTGATGGATATGGGTCCGCAATGGTTGGAGAAAGCCAAACATGTTATTTTTTTGAAAAGGAAAACGCATGCCGCATGACACACCCTGAACCCGACTTACCCATTGACTGAAGGTGTTGATCTCGACTACAGGAGCTGACCTGCTGCCAGTCATGGAGTCTGATCCCATCCCCCTAATATTAAACACCCCCCAAATGGGTCCAAATATGTGTAAATTGCCTACTGAACCATAGTTTCTGCGGAGGGTTAAATAATATTATGGGGATGGTATTGCAAGATATCTTAAGTGGATGAACATATCCATGGCTTTTGAAACTGCATTTGGACCAACCACAGTTAAAATAGTGTGCTCCGGCAGTGGCCCTGCAAATAGCAGCCTCCGGCTGCCAATTGTCAACAGGCTTGGGATTTTGAGTCAAGGGTCAAGGGATGTGCCTGTGTTGGGTCCATTTCAGTCTACCATCATCAAGTTTCATCATCAGTTGCGATATGTTGCAATCAACTTTACTGACCTTGACAATCGTTGATACAAAAGCAAATCTACAACAAATCGGTAGAAGACCGATAGAAACAAATGTGTTCAGATCGATCTTCCTTTCGATATCCGTCAATCAACTCAGTGATACCATCGTTCTGGATCCTGTATGCTGAGCATCTTCCATTCGCTTTTGCAGGGAATCCAAGCCTCCTGGTTCCCGTGCCCAACACATTAGTCATTGGGGATCATCGTTCCAGGCAGGATGAACAAAGTAAAAAATTGAAACCACCCGCCAGGTTCCTGTTTCATCTTGATGATCTGATGCAACAAATCTCCAGGACCCGGGTAACACCTGAACCTGGCCCGAAAATTAGCAGTCTGCCTGGACTTACCAAAGCCTGCACTGATGGTTGTTGTGGGGCTCTGCTGGTCTTTTTATCAATAATTTGACACTCATGGACCATGGAAACCAACATGCCCCGCCCTTTTTTGGGCCTTTCCAAGAAAGAACATCTTCTTCCAAATCCTCTTCCAAGTCATTTCTTTGCGTCAGGAGGATATGTTCATCATATCTCAGGTGCATTCCATATTCCGCCGAGAGGTGGATCCCTGCGTACAATCACCATCCCTGCGCTGGGCCTTTTCGACTTGCTGGCGATGACTGTCGCTTTCGAACCTCGAGGCTTCGTCCAAACTGTCCGAGTTGGGAGTGCATAAATGTGCATAATCATTCATGACCTGCTTGTTGTGCGGATATCTTCCAGTTGGGTAGAAGTCCAAATTGATCCAAATTGGATGATTTCAATTTGATACTGCCCGAATCTGCCAGAAATGGTGGTCAAACCCCTGTTTCATCTCCGCAGTTTCAACCAGCTTTCTGCCCCCGGATTGTCCCCTAAGAGGTGGATTTTTCCATGGATACATCAACGGGAGAAACACAACAGCACCTCCAGGGAATCCAAAAAAACCATTCCGAAACTCCGTCTATACTCGAACATATATGTAGGGATCCCCGGAAGGATTGGAAAAAAACATGGAGGGTTCTAGTGATATACCTGATACTTACCTCATGATTTTCCAAGTCTCTGCCTTTCTTTTTGGTGGTTGCGTGTCTAGCCTTGGGTGCCCCTACAGCTGCATCCGCCTGAGCCGGGAAACACCGCTGAGATCATTTGGTTTCTGTAATTTTTTGCACCCCTCGCCAAAAAAGCAGACAAATAACATCGTACTACGCGTAAAAATAGTGGTGATACAATACTGTTCCATCTTTTCGTCGTTACATTTTGCGGGAAGCAAGAGTTTCTCGGTTCTGCACAATGAGTGCTTTCCAGCGATTGTTTCACCGAAGAAGCAACAAATGTTCCTTTCTTTTCTACAAAGAAAAACTTCACAAAAATTACAACAAAGTAACCAAAATTATCATCCAGATATGCTCCATGAAGGCTAATTGTGCCCAACCACGCAGTCATGCAGGTATGGTCAGGGCTCGGCGAGCAGCCAGTCTATGCCAATGTTGGAAATAAAGGGTGCCAACCTTTTATTGTCTCATCCGAAGTCGAAGGGTTCAACAAAATGGCCAGTCTTAAGATGCCCCGCAATTGTATTATGCACTTGTTATATATTATATTTGTGATTGTGTATTGTATATATATGTTATTATGTATGATTATGTATATGAATATATATTATATTATATATATGATCATGTAATATGATCTATATATGACTCTATATATGATTACATATGTATATATATATATATTTATATATCATTATATATATATATATATGATTATATTGATGATATATCTATGATCATGTAAAAAATATAACATAATAAAACATAATGCAATATAATATAATACAATATAATATGATATAATACAATGTAGTATAACATGATATTTTATGATATGACATGATATGATATAATATATATATATATATACATATATGATTATACATATGATATGTATATCTTCAATATATGTATATATATATATGATACATATGTATGATTGTAGGTGCTGCACGGCGAAGTGGATCTAATTGTGCAGGGCCAGTTTTTTTGCATGCTGCCATGTTGGTTGCATCGCAACTTGGCTGACGAGACTTGTTTCCAAAACACAAAATCCTAAACCCAAACTCCAAAACCCTAAAACCTAAATCTGACATGATGGGGCTGATCAACCCTGAAAATTGCCCAGCTCAAGAGGAAAGTCATGTTCCAACCCCATTAGTATTTGGCAGGCTCTACATTTGTTTTGTGGAGAGTACCCCAAATTCTTCCCGGTACACGACACGACATGTATGCGAACTCCCACAGGTATATAATGATCCTCCGGTGATGCCATCGTAGTGCCTTTGTGCCCTTGTCTGCCACGGATGCCATGGCCGCGTCCACACTGAACGGAGGTCGCTACGAATGGCGTAGGCTTGCCACTGCACAGCTTCTTCACATCGTGGTTACTTTTTTGTGAGGGGTTAGTCATCAGGTTCGCTCTTATGTGGACTAATACAGTAATTCTTGGATGCGCTGGAACTGGAAGGACAAGGGTCCTGACATCTGGCCTGATCCAAGGGCTGCATCATCCATCACGGTTTTAGGCACGACCTTTCTGGGGCATGCCTTGGCCATTTCCAGGCCACTTCCAGCAGTATCCCACTTTTGGGATGTGACCCATAAACCAGTCATTGCCATTTTTTGTTCCTGATTTATGATCTTGGGTCAAAATCCTCCTTGTTTCACCTGTCAGACTGTCAGATATAGACATTTTACTCCGGTTAAAACTTCAAGTTGATATTTCCACGTGGACTCCACCTCGCCGTCCCGCACATGGCACGTCTTTTCGTGGCAGTGTGAGGGGCGTCCCTTCAATTCACGATCCTCAGCTTTGTGGGCTCCACGAAGCCACAGGCGTCGTCGCCTTGTGCCGTGGTCAACTTAAAAGGGATTATAGTTATAATGTCATGATAAACTATAATAGTACTATAAGAACTTTTAGTGATCATGATTGTATATACCATATTACTGCATACAGATTATAATCACTGTAATGTTACGCGCAGGCACCGTCGTTTGCCCAAACATTTAATAGTCTTTCATGTCGTTGCACGTACTACATGTCGTATGTAGGTCATATGTAACTTATCAAAATCCTTATCATGTGCTCCTGATCATTCTCTGAGCATGATCATCTACACATTTCTAATGTCTTCCTAATCAATATCAGCATGATCATCATTGTACTTCTGATGTTCTCATGATCATTCTCAGATCATGATCATCATTAAATTATCATTTGCGTGTTATCATGTTCCCTCTCATATCATGAATGTTATAAACATTCACATGTTCTCATAATCATGCTCGGATCATGATCATCTAACATGTGTGTAATATCATGTATGTTACCATTTAGGGTGGGGGGGGGTTTGGGGGGGGTATCCTGATCATTATCATACTATCATTTACATGTTGTCATGTTCCTTCTCATATCATGAATGTTATAAACATTCACATGTTCACATGATCCTGCTCGGATCATGATCATGATCGTCATTGCGGGTCCGGGCAAACGATGGCGCCTGGCCGTAATGTTACCATATTATAGTATCATGTTGTAATCACTATAATTATAATATATCAGAGTTGTAATGTGGCACCTATAATATAGAGATATTAATATGGTCAAAAAACATGTTACATGTTGTTATCATCATGATAGTGATTGCAATATGTTATGATGGGGGTCCCTGGTTGCCATTCCACCATCAATCATTAGATTTTTTTTGCAAATCATTACAATGGGGATGTAATCCCTATGAGAATGGATTGATGACCATCCCCCAATGAATGGATAATTCATCACAATTGATGACTGGGATTCCCACAACTGTTTTTGGTAAAAAAACAATAATCCCTGTTGATGGGATTGGATGACCATCTTCTTTTATGAGAAAGTAAACTATGTTTTGATCATGGCACATATCTATGTTCGATTTTTTGAGACTGCATTTTGTCCTTTCTGCGGGAATTGTTGGGGAATGTCTGAGCCTGAAATTTCTTGTGGACATAGCAATCAGTACACTGTAATTTTCCAGGTTTCCGTATTAAACACGTGCTCCCTTATTTGGCCCTATACCACGTGTGAGTAACGCTGAAACCAACTATATAATACATTCCAATAATCTCTAAGCTGGAAATGGCCAATTTCCCATTCATGGACTAAAGTCTCAAGTAGCAAATTCTCCGCGGCCAAACTTACTGATTCCTGTTTTTCACCTGTTGGCGGTTTCAACCGGTTTGAAACATATTTTTCAAATAAATCCTCCGGGGATCTCAGAGGATTTGCAACTGCTTGGCGTTGACTTCCCCAGCCATTGACGAATTTTTCCATTCTTTGGAGTGATCCTCCAAGTGAGGTTGTTTCCAAATCTGGACCCCCATTCCATCCCATGTTGTCCCATGGTTTTATGATCATATTAAATCATATTTGTTTTTTTTAACATAGCCGACCATACCCAATTTTTTCGACAGACCTAGATCATATTGTCGATCACGTCAAATTTTATCCCATTGGATTCCCATCGTATCCCATAGTATCCTCTGAATACTCTGAATAACCGTATTTAATTATCCATAGAATGGTTGGTTTTGGTTTTCTACTTTTATTCTTTCATGTGGTTGGGAAACTCAATTCGTAGCTCATTGCGTCCCCATAAGGGAGAATGGTGGTCGCCATAGCTCCAAATCACTCCCTCCATTCACCACTGGATAGATGGTTGATATTGCATCCCATTATGCCCTGTTGTACCCCTGTTATATCACTACTGAATCATCATTTCGTTGCTTGAATCATCTTACATCCTGTGAGCATCCATGAAATCCCTAAAACACGTCCATACTATATTATGATTTGATAACATCCTTTCCCCACCAAGCACTTACATGTTTTCATCATTTTCTACTTCCATATCCGCAATTTCTAGGACAAACTCCCACCACAGCAAGGCACGGTGGATGGAAGCGAAATCTTGCACCAGTTGGGATGCCTATTGGGATTCGTGTGAGCAACTAAAAGATGTATGGCCCGAGAGCGTAGAGGAGCATAGTTACGCAAGTGAATACTAAGGTCTTACCATGAAAAAATGTTCGAAGCATGAGTGCAATGAAATTACTGCGCAAGAAGGACGTTTTAAGGAAACAAATAAAGGAACAACTGTATGAAGGAGACGTTGTGGTAGAAAGGGGGCGAAAGATACATACCCTCCACGTGGGGGGGGGGAGCGGGGGGGAGGTAAGAGCAATTTCAAATATCCTAAGCAGCCTTCCGATCCTTCTTGGCTTGCTTCGCCGCTTTTTTTTTTGCAAAATCCGTTGATCCAACGGACGCAAAGTCCATGCATGTATAATTTATACCTAAACCGAAAAAATGTTTTGAATAGATGTGATCATTTCACTTCGAGGGTCGCATATTGCTGTGTTGACGATGCACGTCGAACCCTTTGTGGAATTACATTTGGCCAGAGCGGGCCCCCCAATAGTTTTCCTGCGTTTTGCCCCATCTTGACATTGCTTCCGGTGTCTTGGCAGTCGTTCACAGATCCATCGGCAACACGCGACACCTGTGGCTCACTGCAACTGTAAACTGCATCTGCGGATATTTCCTGATACTGTATCTGGCGCCAAGGTGCTTTCGATTTAGCTTGGGCCCTCTATTTTGCCACTCTCGAGGCGAAGGTCCAGGGCAAGGATCGGGCTTTGTGCCCGCTCTTGCTATGCTGGACCCACACCTTGTCGGCCAGTGCCTGGGCTCAAAGATGGTGAAAACCTATCAAAACCCACGAAAGGCCGAACGTATCCGAACATTGCCAAAAAGTGCAAAAACTCCCGCATCATCCTGCGATGCCAAGCCATACAGCAATGTGCAACATCAATTGAAGAAAGATAAACAGCCCGCTGGAGAATAGCTTCTGAACGTCATTGTGTGCGCATTAATCTGCATCCAACTGTCTTTTCAAAATGGCTGGCATGATGATGCATCATGATACCTAAATGCGAGCATCTGCGAGATTCTGGAACTTCCAGAAAATTCCAACTGCCCTCAGCCTGCTCGTGCCCATGCAAGAACAAGTCACAGTCACAGCGGCATCTGAATCGTTCGCGATAGAGGGCAAAATCCTCAGGGCTGAAAACGGGGTGCCATACGAGAACCTTCCAAAAGTCCCCATCAAGAGCTTTCACACGATGGAGAGTGAACGGACAGCTCAAGCCTCTTTTGCCGCGAAACAAAAAGGGAAGTTGCAGAATTTTGTGCTCCCACCCACCACTACCCTTGATGAGTAAAGTACGGACATAACAAACATTCGACTGTGCTATGAGACATGCTGTGATGACTTCAGTCCATAAGGTGCTGAAAGAGGCATGCATGTTGACAGTCACTGCAAGATTCGCAACTGATGGTATCCTTTTTTTCTTTGGGCGATTTCTTTGGATTGTGAAAATAAAACGAAAGCATCCAAAACCTCAAACAACCTTGCGCGCTTCGAAAACTACGCCGGGCGCAAAGGACGAGGTTTTCGTAGTTCCTATGATTCAGGTACGACCCACGACAAACCCCATGAATAACATCTCCGCCTTTTCACTTCTCTATCGATAAAAATGAACAAATAGATATGTACATACATGGCGCGGACATGACATGGGCGCATCGCAAACAAACCAATCACGCCAACTCCAACGAGCGGTGACCTTGGTAACACAGAANCATACATGGCGCGGACATGACATGGGCGCATCGCAAACAAACCAATCACGCCAACTCCAACGAGCGGTGACCTTGGTAACACAGAACCTTGCCTTGCACGCGCGGGAATAGCCTATTATATGTTATGAACCAAAGACGCAACGAAGCAAACTCAAACGCGCGCCTTATCGCGTGGCCTGCGTATCTACAAATCTAGCTGAAAAAAGGGTCACGTGTTGATAATTAGCCTTGGGACAAAACGGGTATAAACTCGCTGTTACATTGGTTTTGCAAAACCAGTGCGCACCAAGAGGAGCGCCTACGCCTCATTGTTTTCCATCTCTCATCTTGGTCGTCATGCAAACTCGGCAATTTCTGCCAACAAATTCACAGCGGAAGGCAAATGGTATCGCCACACATCTGAATAGACATGCGTGGCCACGCGTGCGTTGAACACCTCATCCATCTTGCTGTAGAGGGATCCTGGCATGAATTTGTCAAGTTACTTCAACACCTTAACAACGTAACATCAGGAGGGTCATTGAAGCTTCTTCAACACCTTAACAACGTTACTACAAGACCGCCCTTGAAGTTACTTCAACATGCAGCTTAACAACGTTACTTCAAGACCGTCCTTGAAGTTACCGCAACACCTTGGCAACGTACCATCAAGAGCGTCATGCATTGAAGTTACTTCAACATCTTAACAACGTACCATCAAGAGCGTCCTTGAAGTTACTTCACCACCTTAACAACGTTACTACAAGACCGCCCTTGAAGTTACTTCAACACCTTACCAACGTAACATAAAGAGCGTCCTTGAAAGTACTTCAACACCTTCACAACGTAACATCAAGAGCATCCTCGAGGGTACTTCAACACCTTAACAACGTTACTTCAAGAGCGTCCTTGAAGTTACCTTCAACATGCAGCTTAACAACGTTACTTCAAGACCGTCCTTGAAGTTACCGCAACACCTTGGCAACGTACCATCAAGAGCGTCATGCATTGAAGTTACTTCAACATCTTAACAACGTACCATCAAGAGCGTCCTTGAAATTGCTTCAACACCATAACAACGTTACTTCAACAGCTTCCTTGAAGTTACTTCAACATCTTAACAACGTAACATCAAGAGCGTCCTTGAAATTGCTTCAACACCAAAACAACGTTACTTCAACATCTTAACAACGTAACATCAAGAGCGTCATTGAAGCTACTTCAACACCTTAACAACGTTACTACAAGACCGCCCTTGAAGTTACTTCAACACCTTACCAACGTAACATCAAGAGCGTCCTTGAAAGTACTTCAACACCTTAACAACGTAACATCAGGAGGGTCATTGAAGCTTCTTCAACACCTTAAAAACATTACTTCAAGAGCGTCCTTGAAGTTACTTCAACATGCAGCTTAACAACGTTACTTCAAGACCGTCCTTGAAGTTACCGCAACACCTTGGCAACGTACCATCAAGAGCGTCATGCNCTTCAACATGCAGCTTAACAACGTTACTTCAAGACCGTCCTTGAAGTTACCGCAACACCTTGGCAACGTACCATCAAGAGCGTCATGCATTGAAGTTACTTCAACATCTTAACAACGTACCATCAAGAGCGTCATGCATTGAAGTTACTTCAACATCTTAACAACGTACCATCAAGAGCGTCCTTGAAGTTACTTCACCACCTTAACAACGTTACTTCAACAGCTTCCTTGAAGTTACTTCAACATCTTAACAACGTAACATCAGGAGCGTCATTGAAGTTTCTTCAACACATTAACAACAACATTACTTCAAGACCGTCTTTGAAGTGACTTCAACGCATTAACAGCATTACTTCAAGACCGTCCTTGAAAGTACTTCAACACCTTCACAACGTAACATCAAGAGCGTTCTTGAAGTTACTTCAACATCTTAACAATGATATCGACCCCCCCCCACCCCACCCCATACTAGATTACGTAGCATCACATCAATCGGGCAGTCGCAATGAAGGTTATTGCCCACCCCACCCCACTCCACCCCATACTATATGACGTAGCATCACATCAATCAGGCAGTAGCCACCCCAGGGGTAAAACCCAGGTTGTCGTCGGAACGTTTGTTTCGAACGCACGCGCGTAGTACCACGGAGCCTGCATGGGTAAAACCAGGATTTAATTACATGTCAGGTATAAAACTGACCGAGACGTATAAGAGGTGTAAACGAAGCAAAGTGATACAACGAGAAACCCCGGCCACGCGCGGCGAGGACGAGCAGGGGCCCTACACGCAAGCAAGCGCAAAACAAAACACCCTCCCCCCTCCAAAGTTGGTTTCTGTGAAACAAACCGTTGGCACACTACGTTCCCCAACCGGGCCGTATATATCCGACCGTACATGTTCATATATATATATATATATGTGTGTGTGTATATATATATATATCTCTTTCTCGGATCGCATACGTCGTTCGCCAAAGCGGAATCGCACGAGACTTGAATCCAGCAACACGCAACATCAAAGACTATTGTTTCTCGTAGTCCAAAGGAGAAAGAACGGATCAATCGAATGTCCCTTGTGTTTGTAGATCGAATCGTGACTCGCTCTGCGCTGGTTGGTTCGCGCGTCATGTTTTGTTTTCTTTTCGGGTCTGCAATGCGTGAAGTTTACTTCTCCCAACGGACGGTGCTTACACGGCGTGTTACGCGTCGACCGTGTGTGTGTGTGTTTGTTTGTTTGTTTGTTTGTTTGTTTGTTTGTTTGTTTGTTTGTTGGTTGTGTGCGTCGTGTTTGTCGTGTGGGTTTACGGAATGACATGGAGCCTGCAAGAATTGACGCCTTTTTGTGATCATGCAAGGTCAGTGAAACAGTGCTACTCCGCTTTGCGGAAAATTGTGAAACACGGCTCTGCTAGGGGCTTTACAAACAAAGATTGATACGATAGGCATCTATAGTGATTGCACTCATTAATCGAATGTCAACCCTTTCAGTTACGCAAGTCACACAATGGAACACATTTTAATTCTTAAAAATAGATTTGCTCTAGTTCAAACCATTGGCAAAAGCCCCGCTTGTTCCATTCTCTCCTGGCAGCACCTTAGGCGGTATCGGTCGAGCGACGCACAGAGAAACCGAAAGTCTGACATTTATCTGCATATAAGATGCGGACGATTGCTTCAGCCAGACGAGTGGAAATTCGCAGGCGGAGGACATCTCACCCCTTAGAAGCGGTGGATGACGCGCGACGCGATGGGACATTTGAAAATTAAGGTCCAGACGGGCGGCCCATCCAAAGCAACCAAGGGGTCTTGGAGGATCTCGACCAATGCAAAGACATTGATCGAAGATCCTCCATCTGGAAGCTTGCCGCCTTGCCGCTGGCCCGCGTGCGTATTTCAGCACCTTGGCATGCAGATGTGCGTGTGTATGTCTGTGTTTGTGTGCGCGTTAGCTAGGACAATGGGGGGCGCGGAACGACGGCTTCAGATTAAGTTTCAAACATACCGAACTGCAGACTGACATCGCGCGCGCGCGTGTGTGTATATATGTGTGCGTGCGTGTTTCGATCAATAGTTTTCAGAGGTTCCGCGCCACCGGATCGTGGTGGCGCAGCCCGCGGATGAGCACGTCCGTAACCTCGAGTCAAATTACACATGCATTGTATTTCTAGGGATGGAACTTTATCGGGTTTGGCAGACTTAGGTTCCAGCCTTGACTTGCCAAGGCAGCAAACGGCGGGTGTCCTAGGGACAGGTTTTCTGCGGGGGTGGTCGGGAGGGATTGTGCGCGCAAGCAGAACGAGGGCCGAGCATGTCGCGGTACGAACGTGTTGTCGTAGTACCCTCCGGTATGCGGCCACTCCTGAGAGTGTCTGGTAGAAGCAGATATCCAGATATAATCAGATAAATTCAGGTAAACAATGATAAACACCAAGCAGGCGTCAAGCATGCGCCAGGCATCGCCAACACAAAGTCAAAATCAAAAGGTTGCGCATTGCGGCGCCCATTGAAAATGATGATATTTCACGATGCCTTCCGATGTTTAGTCCTTGAGTGACCACCCTAATGCATCCTTGATGACAAGCACCAGGCGCTTTCACCACTCTTGCTCACTGGGTCATGGTGCAACACCTGATTGTCACCGACCCAATCCAATCAAGGTGCAATCAGAAGAAAGCGTTTTTCGGTCCAATTTTTCTGAGCTTCCTGCGGTTTGAGGTCTCGCTCACTGGTGCTTCGCCTGGAGATTCTGCTGGTGTGAGGCGCATTTAGCTTTGAGCGTTTCAATCGTTTTGCCCTTCTGTTGGTCTTTGTCTATGTCCCCTCCTCTTCTCGGATTGGGCGGCGGACAAAACAAGGGGCGGCATAGAANGTTGGTCTTTGTCTATGTCCCCTCCTCTTCTCGGATTGGGCGGCGGACAAAACAAGGGGCGGCATAGAATGTTCTAAGCAGTTGTCTTTGGTTTTCTTTAACGAAGAAGCTCTGCAAACTTGTGAGATCATGTTGTTCTGGACTGACGATGGACTTTTTCTGGCCCCTCAAGCTGAGGTTGGTACCGTTTGCAGTTGCT